>FIZT01031741.1:5150-15165 GCA_900065295.1 Paracoccus marginatus
CCCCCCCCCCCCCCCCAAAAAAAAAATTTAATGATGATTACTTAATTTCCTACGTACAACACAAAAAATTATAAGAATCAAATTTTCCGTACTCCACACAATTTACTCAATTTCTTTGAAAACAACATTGCAAAAAAGAAACTTAACCATCCAACACTCTACTTTGGTTTTTTTTTTTCAACACTTGAAAATGACAAAGGGTATCGCTGAATAAGAGGGTCGCGGTCGTTGCAGCCCCCAAAGCTTTTGAGCTCTTAATACACCTTAGATTACATGTCTTAACCAAAAACCGTTCGCCACAAAATTTTGGACCCCACCCCCTCCATTCAAAACTTATAGCCATTTCATCATCCTGAAAAATGTAAGAGTAATTTTATTCTCTCAGTAAATAGGTATAGGTATCTATCGAGTGGTTTCTACCATCACTATCTCGCTCTCTTCGCTTTTACCTTTCTTCCCGCTTTCACCGCTTCACTAACTGGTTTCAAGGACTGCGCGCTAGGGGTGGGAACTAACCCTCTAAACTACGCTCGCAGGTTGCTTGATTTGGCATTCGCTGTACTTGCTTTCTATCCGCGACTTGAGTGATAACATATAATTCGTGCCGGTTGTGTTAATTCGTTTTCCTTGGCTCGGTTTCCATAATCAACTTATAGGTGAGTTTACTCACTGAGTACTGTATTACTTTTGACTGTATACTTTTGTTATGCTAATTAGATCATGCTTTGCTTTCAATACTCGCTCGCTGGCGGAGGTCATGATTTGACCTCAGGCAAACCTCTAGGCTGGAGTAGACGTTACCCTACTCTAGCGACGATGAGGAGCCGACTGCTTTTGGGGCACTCTGTCGAGACTCAGGTCAGCATACAGAGATTTGCCTACGCGCAGTTTTAGGGCCAGTCCTGGTACGGGAACCTACAGGCATTCGATGCGGGCTAGGTTATTCACCCTGCCATGGTGGTGCCGGTCGAGTACCGGGCCAGAGTGAGGCGATGCGATGTACGTATTGTATGAGTGCATGGTACAATGTCGATATTGTTGTTTACCAGTACTCAGGTGCGATTGTTTTAATTACAGGTGCAAGCTCGTGGGTCACTCGTCCAGTATCTCAGCCTGCAGTACTATAATTCGTCCTGACAAAAATCTATTTACTTCTATGATTTATATTTTACACAACTAATATATTATTCCATTATTAACCTGACCTATCAGAGTGTTGACTTTTACTTTGCACTAGTATGTGCGTCGTTTTTAGAATATACCCTTTTTACAAAAAAATTTTCATGCATGTAGATTTTCCCTATGTATTCAGTTTTGATGGTTTCGTAGTAGGTACCAAAGGCCAATAGTTCCACAGAACATCAGTTTCGACCGAATAATTTCAAGGTTCGAGACGATACGAGGGTGAATATTGGTCGAATGAAAATTCCGATGCCAGATTCAGTTTCTGCAGGCCAAATTACCCCCATCTAGACACTTTGCACGATGATTATGGCGAAACTTGACAAGTACGATTTTTTCCCTAGTAGGTAATATCTTCAGATTGATCAAAAAATTGAATTTTTCAAGATTTGCCAAAATTATCGTGCAAAGTGTCTACATAGGGGTAATTTGACCCGCAGATTTTGATTTCCAATATGATGAAGATGAATGGTTTATAGAGTCAGTGATGGATAAAGCAGGAATCCATCCACAAATAATGTGGGTACACCCATTGAATCGTAGACGGATAATAGATGACGAGTATGTGGGGGTATGCTTAAAATTAAGAGCATACCCTGACAAATTCTTCAAGTACTATACCGAATGTCAATAAGCACCCATGACTACATCTTGAAAAGTATTGAAAAAGATTTAGTTACATATTTCAACAGACTATCTATATCACCAGGAGAGCGTTTGGCTGTCACTCTAAGGTAAATTATTAAAAAGTTTGAGACATGCAGTATTGGTATTTATAATGTAAGTTCTACACTACGCATGTATTCTCCTGCAGATACCTCTCTACAGGAAACTCCTTTGAATCTTCGTCGAATACTTTTCTGATGGATGCATTTACGATTAGCAAAATAGCCCTTGAAGTGTGCACTTCAATTTATGAATGGTTACGAATGCAGCATACGCCAGTCCAATCACCAAAAGATTTCGAAATAATAGCTGCAGAATACAACAGGCTGTGGAAGTTTCCCAACTGCGTTGATGCATAACTGTTTCAATTATTACCTTTGCAATTACTTTTCCCTAAACCATCACTGTTTGTTTTAGGTGCAATAGATGGGAAACATATCAGAATTAAGGCGCCACCCAACAGCGGTTCAATGTATTACAATCATAAAGGTTTTTTTTTTCAATTGTATTGCAAGCTGTGACTGATACACACTACAGATTTATATTCGTCGACGTTGGTTCTTATGGAAAACAGAGCGATGGCGGGATTTTTGCTGCCAGCTCATTGAGTACTTTCATCAATAATAGAAATCATTTCCCATCGGCGGTTGTTCTTGAAGGTTTAAACGCCAGACTACCTGGCGTCTTCGTATGCAACGACGCGTATCCATTAAAGCCGAACATATTAAAACCATGTACAGGAAGCAATTCAACTGCACAGCAAGACATCTACAATGGAAGATTATCGAGAGCTAGAAGATCCGTCGAATGTTCCTTCGGCATCTTAGCTAACAAATGGAGGTTACTCCTGAAACCGATAGAAACGCGGAAAAACAGTTCCTCAGAAACAATCGTTAAATGCCTTACTGTTCTGCATAATGTCACTATCAATAGAGAAGGTATAGATGACATTTTAATGAAAGCTGTGAAGGAAAGAGTTAGCAGCAGTACTTCGTCTTGTGTACTTATCATTGAGCGTCGGTAAACAATTTAATCATGCAGCTCATTCGGTAGTGTTGATTAGGGATTGCTACATGAAGTACTTCAACAGCCCTCAGGGATCTGTTGCATGGCAGAACCGTCACATCAAGTAACAAAAGAAGAGAAGTGTGAACATTATTTACTATAAAACAAAACCAGACAAGAGTGTAAACATTATTTATAATCCATGTCAGTTGTTTTAGATAGTATACCCTTTGATTTAAAAATAAATTCAACTATTTATTGAAACTGGTCATTGCTGGTATCACTTATTCATTCAAATAATTTTTTCACCAATGAATTACCCCCTCCCCTCAAAAATTTTTTAAAAAATTACGAATAATTAATTTTCTACCGGCTATCAAAAAAAATCAAAATCAAATTTTCGGTATTTCGCACATGTATGAGTCAAATGAGATGAATTTTCACTTCTAAATTGAGAAAATTCGTCAGTTTCCCAGCTAATGCTTCATTAGTATGCTTCCAAAAAAGCAGAAAATACAACTTTTCCAAGCTAAAATTTCAATTTGTTGAAAAAATTTTCTCAAAATTTTCGCCCTCTCTTCGCTTGGGCCGTAAAACCGAGAAGATCAAACAATTGAATGTTGAAATGATCAATTTTTGTAAGAAGTGAAATAAGGGAGTTGGGAATTTCAAGATTTTCATTTGGGATTTTCACTAATTTATTTCATTCAAGAGATTTTTTTTTGCTTCGCATCACAATTTTAAAATTATACTGTTCTTTTACGTTGCCGAAAGCGAATTAAAAAATTCAAACGAGTGCAGCTTCAGTAGAACCGAAAAAAAGAACATAGAACTTTTTCAATAATAATTGCTCACTGTCAACTAAATTATTTGCTTTTTTTTCAAGCCAAAATTTTCGTGTAAAATTTCCCATTAGTATCTACTCAATTACGTACGTATCCAAGGTGCCCCCGAATCAGAAAAACTATTCTCGAAAGTCGAGCTCGCTCGAAAATGTACGGATGATAAATTTTTACAGTAGGTGAGTAATTATTCGTTATTACAGACAATAGGTTGTTAGCAGAAGCTCGTTAGTGAAATATTTCGAACACCTGTATTCGTATCTATACAGTTTCATTCAACCGCTATAAATCCCCAGTCTTCCCGCTTCGAAACTCATTTCCAATACAAAGTTTGTCAACTCGCCGCATTTTCGCAACTTTCGGATCGTCTTCGGCACCATGAAAGCTTCCATTCTACTCGCCCTCTTTTTGGGCACGATTTTCGGTCACAATGCCATAGCAGACCAATCCGGAGATAACCAGAATAAACTCGTAGTATACGACGGAGGTAACATTTGTATACACTACTTTTTCACTTCCATAACACCAAACAAAACTCTTGATTCATCTCTCTTTTTTGCAGGTCCATCATTAACTTGTCTTCTCTTCCAAACCTACGGCTGTAATGCCGAATGCCTCATAATCGCCAGCGCTTTCTCACTCAAAGCATCCGGCAAATGTACCGCAAAATCTGCCTGCCGATGTACGCTGCCCGAGTTGGACAACACTCTGAAAGGTCTCTTCAAAGCCAAATTCGACGAGAGTGACACCAGAGCGGAAGCTGCCTTGAAAATAATCCGAGAAGACAAAGCCACTGAAGACGTATTGGAAATATTACGCGCGCCTTTCCAAACCGTCCCGCAGACTAAAGAACAATTTAGGAAAGTCTGCCCACGTGTCTTCGGACAAATTTCAAACAATGACTCGACCCAGGCTTTCCTCCTCATTGGACCGGACGGCAAACCAATTCCAGACCGAATACAAAGCTATGTTTTTGGCCAATTGACTCCTCTTCTCTAAACGCGCGCCTTACGATTGCAAAAGGCCGATTACGAAGCGAATTTGAAGGCCGCGTTGAGAGGAAAGAAGGGCGAAAACTTGCAAAGTATCGTGAACGAAGTTCGTCGCACCAAAAATAAGAAACTATCCGATATCGTCGACGCGTACCTGCAATCGAATAACATCAAGGAGAAAGCGATGACCACGAAGGAAGATACTTTGGCCAGCGTCATGGGTTACTCCATCATCGACACATTCGTCGGCAAAATCGAAAACGAAAAATTACGGGCTATGAAAAAATCATCGTCTCAAAAAACCAGCAAAAAATCCTCGCTAGGTCGTTTCCAGCTTTCAGACACCATCAAAAATTTCTTAGATGACTACTGCGACAGTACCTGCTCCGAATCATTCACCGGCAAAAACTACTCGTTGCAGTATGCGAAAAGCTCCGGAGGAAATTATTGCTTGACTTGGAAGAAAGGATCCGACAAGGTTGAAATGAGGATCAGCTCGGGAGGCTCGATCAGCCAAAACTGGCAACTAGATGATGCAAAAATACAATTAAACATACGTCGTGGAGGCTTCATCAGTCAAACCTGGGATTTCGGTAATACCAAGCGCACATACACCAAGTCGCCAAATGGCAACGTGTCTAGAAACTGGGTTAATGGGAAGGAAGATGTGGATGCATTGGAGAAGTACCAAGAATTAATTAACGAATGGTGCGAAGAAAACAGTTACCTGATGGCGAAACGAGAAGATTGCGTTATTTATAATTCACAGGGATAATACCTATAAACACTAAACAGGTGTCAACTTGTTTTAAAATGTACCTTGTAATGAGAAAAATTGTTATTTTTTCATTAGCGACGATTTAAAATTTAAAATTTTTCAAAACGTGTTTTCGTGTCAGTTGGCATCTTTTCCTACTGTTTCTGAGAAATCGAAAAAATTGAAGAAAATAGATTCGAAAAAAAGGGGACTAATCATTTTGAAAAATATATTCTGGGGCAAAACTGACGGATGAAATGAATAAATTTTTATGCAGCAGTAATGGTCTTGAAGGTCAATCAATAGAACAGCAGAACAAAATTGATCTCACTCGGCTTCTATGGAACCAAATTTCACGAAAATCTATACAGTTCTGCACCTATTCATGTAGAAGCCGCTGTAAAAATTTCAACTCAATCGGTCAATATTTACTTGAGTTATCGCGCCAGGAAAAAAGAGGTAAAAGAAAAATGATAAAAAAATGCCCGGAAGAATACTGGTTACATTAGTGAACTATTTTCTTCAAAAAAAGGTAGTCCACTAAAAATTGATCTCAATTGTGATTTTTTTTCTGGGCACTTTTTCAAATTTTGCTAAAACCGATTGAAATTTTTCACAAATTGAAAAAGTTTCTGGCAAGATCCCAAATCAACCTCTGAAGTATTTTTCTGGATTTGTTATATCATTCATTTCTAAACACGTGATTGTACTCCTGTCTAACATGAAAATTTTGCGAAAATTTTCAAAAATGAACCTCTCGACACTGGGCGTAAAAATCTTAGTAATTACACACGCCCAGTATAAGAGAAGTTCAATTTCACCACAGTTCGATCTTGACGTTCAATTTCCAAAAATGGCACCTACTTCGTTATGAAATTTTCCTGCTGAACACAGCTTCATTTTTACATTTACTACTCTTAAACATGAAATTTTTTTATGGGATGAATGATGCTTGAAATTTCAGTCACCAACTGTCACAGTTTTTTATCAGAAAGTTTTCAAAAAATTCTCGTAGGTAATTGTTTGGCCGCGAGGGGGGGGGGGAAGGATGGGATTTATTTTCTCATTTCGTCGATTAGGTACAAGTTTCTTTGCAATTAGGAGTGATTCCCATTGATTTGAAAATGAAAACACGTAAATTTTCAAAATTGTCCATTTCAAAAAAAAAAAAAAAATTAGCAATTCCAAATAGTATCAGCGCTGCGCTACCAAAAGAGAACTAAAAAATTCGAAAGATCGCAGTTTTCGTTAAATCGAACTTTATTCATAAGCACTCCTTCCTTTCAACTTGATACAAGCATCAAAGCGAAATTTTGAAGAAAAAAAGTGACCAAGAAATGACCGTTTTTAGGGGGGAGGGGGCAATTTTTGGTAGTTTTCATGAACTGGGGGAATTTGTTTTTTGTAGTTTTCTATAATCATTTCAAAGATTAATCAACTGACACTAGCATAGGCGCATAGGCGTCATTGGACCACGTAGGAGGTGAACCATAACCATTGGAGGGAGGGCTTCAGCCCAAAAAGGTCATAAAATCACAAATCGTATTCAGAACTTCAAAACTTGGAATTTCCAGTCCTGCGTTCAATCGTTCCCTGCATAGCCTGTCGAATTCTTCTTGAAGGATTCCCTGGATTAGCCAGGGAACCCGGTCGGGGTGGCTTAACGCCGTCCCCAACCTTCGGATCAATACAACTCGCTGTTGCACGGTCAGAGGTGAAATTTTTCAGATTTTTTTTTTTGAAAAAATTGCAATTTCACTTGAGAATTTGAATTTTTGCTTGAAATTGCGAAGAAAAAGTGACTTTTGAGGGATAAAGATTGGACGTGAAAAGTGATCAAAAGTAACTTAAGTAAAAAAAAAGTGAAAAACACCCTAAAAAAGTTACCCGCTCTGATGCCTAGTTTCTCTGTCGTTTTACAGGCAAAAATTTTCGCGTAAAATTTCCCATCAGCATACACGCAAAATTACATACTTATCCAAGGTGCCCCCCCAATCAAGAGAACTGTTCCCGAAATTCCATCTCGCTCGAGCAATACAACTGATGAATGCTTATTGCAAGTACTAATTCATGTTTCTAAACAATAGGCCATCAATCGACATTCGTTTGTAATAATTCCCGAAAACCTGTACCTACTTCGAAAATTTTCAACTGAAAAAACAATTCCAAAGCAATTACCCACCTAATTCAATTGAACCCTGCCACTGAAAAGTGAATTGCACCCATGCTTCGAAACAATAGGTCATTAGTAGAAGCTCGTTAGCGATATTTTACAAACACCTTTGCCCATGTACCTACTCAGTTCTATTCAACTGCTATATAACTCTCCAGGCTTTCCGCTTCGAGATTCATTTCCAATACGAAGTTTGTCAACTTATCGCATTTTCGCAAATTTCGCATCACCGTCCATACCATGAAAGCTCCCATTCTACTCGCCCTCTTTTTGGGCACAATTTTCGGTCACAATGCGAATGCAGACCAATCCGGAGATAACCAAAATAAACTCGTGGTATACGACGGAGGTAATATTTTTATACACTACCATATACGTTTTCATTTCTATTACACCAAACAAAACTCTCTAGAGTCACTTGTCTTTTACGCAGGTCCTGCTTTAACGTGTCTACTTTTCAAAGACAACGGTTGCGATGCCGAATGTAACATAATCGCCCGCGCTTTCTCACTCAAAGCATCCGGCAAATGTAGTGTAGAATCCGTCTGCCAATGTACCCTGCTCGAAGTGGACAACACCCTCGAAGGTCTGTTCAAAGCCAAATTCAACGAGAGCGACGATAGGGTGAAAGCTGCCTTGAAAATAATCCGAGGAGACAACGCCGCTGACAAGGTATTGGACATTTTACGTGCACCTTTCCAAACCGTCCTGCAGACCAAACTTCGAATAAGGCAAGTCTGTCCGCGTGTCTTTGGAAAAATCTCAAACGATGACCGGACCAGAGCTTTCATTCTAATGCCACGCAATAACGACCCAAAAGTAGACCAAATCCAGAACAACGTCTTCGAGAAGCTGAAACCTATTCTAAAAACCCCCGCTCTACAATTGCAAAATACGAATTACAAAGCGAATATGAAGGCAGCGTTGAACGGTAAGACTGGCGGAGATTTGCAAAGTATCGTGTACGAAGTTCGCCGCATTAACAATAAAAAACTATCCGATATCGTCGACGCGTACCTGCGATCGAATAACATCGTAGAGGAACCGAGCACCAGAAAGGAAGATGCTTTGGTCAGCCTCGTCGGTTACTTCATCATCGACATATTCGTCGGCAAAATCGAAAAGGAGAGGTCACGGGCGATGAAAAAATCGTCGTCTCAAAAAACCACTGAAATATCATTGCGCCGTTTCCAGCTTCCAGAGAGCGTCAAAAACTTCATCGATGAGTACTGCGACTTCAGCTTGCGCGAAAAATTCAAAGGTGAAAACTACTGGTTGGAGTATGCGAGAACTTTTGCGGGAAGTTATAGCATGACTTGGAAAAAAGCATCCAACAAGGAAGCATTCGACAAGAGAAAATTCGACCGGGTTACACTGGGAGTCAGCTTGAAACCCCGCACCCAGAAAAACCCGGGTAGGGTTAGCGAGATCAATCAAAGTTGGAAGTTGGATAAAGCGTACATAAAAATAGAAAAAAGTTTCAACGGCGCTATCAGTCAATTCTGGCGGTTTGGTGATTTCGAAACCGGAAACACGTGCACATACAAAAAAGATGCACGGGGTCGAGTGTCTACAACGGGGCTCGATGAAAATAAAGACGCCTTGAAGACGTACCAACAGCTTATTACGGAATGGTGTGATGAAAACAGCTATCTGGTGCTGAGAGAAGATTGCATTTTATTTTAATAATTTATCTACATGGATAACATACGCATTAACGCAGGTGCCCACTTTTCTTAAAAATGCACCCTGTAATGAAAGTATTGTTTTTTCCTCTTCATAAACCAAAAAAAAAAAAAACAAACATTGAAATACTACCAACGTCTTTTTCTTATTTTTTCATTTTCCAAAACCTGTTTTTGTGCCTTCTGTTGTCTTTTACCCACTCAAATTCAAAAATAATTTCGTTTTGAAGAAATCGAAAAATATCACCTACTCAGTAGGCAAATCCTTTCGAAGGAAAAAAGGGAATAATCTTTTGGGAAAATTTATTTATTGAAAAAACTAATGAGTAAATCTGTACTTATACAACAAGAACTTGCGATAGTTTGCATCAAAAAAATTTTCAATCACCTCCACATCTAGTGATCCCTCCTACTTCACTTTTTCTAAACAATATTCATAGCTCTTCCCCAATCCCTCATGCTCGACGACACCGAAATATTCCACTAACCTTGGCTCACACATTCACTCCAGAAATTAATTCTATCACTAACAAACTTAGAAAAATCGGAAACAAATTATTATTACATACTTTTGCAGCAACGAAAATTTACTCAAAAAATACTTAAATTTTACCAAAATATTCACTCTCTCAATTGGAATCAGTGAAAAATCACTGAAAAACAGTCAGAATTGCACCAGTGAAAAAAATCACTGAAATTTCGGTGAATTTTCA
>FIZT01031765.1:0-10116 GCA_900065295.1 Paracoccus marginatus
AAATTGAATATGACAAAATTTGCTCAGTTTTTAATTTACTACCCATTCCCATACTTGAAAAATTTTTTCGATTCAATTTTTTTAAAAATAACATTTGCCCCTTCAATTTTCAACTTAGGCAACCACTTCACTGAAAGTTTTTTTTTAGTGGTACCTGGTTATATCCAAATTTTCAGTTTGGGGCAGACCACTCACTAGACACCCTGTATAGTTGAATCTCCATTTAAAAAATACTCACAGAAACTTTGATTTTAGTTTTTTCCAAAATCATTTCCCTGCGTAATCCGTCGGTTATAACTTTGACCGCGAGCTTAGATGCCGAATACATGGCAATTTTCAAGTTAAATATCCAGTTCGGTTGCCCACATACGCTAAAAAAGTTTCAATTATTATCCAAATTCGACGAAATCTATGACATTTGATTGATAAAATAGACCGTTCGTTTAGGTACCTGCAAGTGTTCACGATATGTCCTTGAATGGACTGTTTTTTCATACTTTTAATAGCTTGTCTAGTGCATAACACTAATCCTTTGACGTTGGTGTGGAAAAGTGAATCGAACACTTCGCTGGTCATCTCTAAGCATACAGAATGAGTTTATTAATTCAATATAATAAAAATTAGTAGGTAACTAACGAAAACTGCAGAAATTTTACCATGAATAGGAGTATGACGAAGAACACCGGCATTATTGACCAAAATTGAAATTTTACCGATATTGTCAATTTTTGCGAACGCTGAAATTACATCTTCTTCGCTTCTCACGTCGCACTTGATAGGATAAAATTCGCCGGTAAATTCGGTACTATTCAATTCCTCTTTCAATTCCTGAAACGGAATAATCGTAGTATAAGGAACACGCAAAATAGATGGAGGATAGGTTAGGTAAATAAAAATAAAAACCATAATCATTAGGTATCTATACTTACTTGTAATTTAGCTTCCTCCTTATCCAACCCAACAACAACAAAACCACGTTGATACAGTTTTTTCGAGACAGCAGCACCGATTCCTGATCCGCTTCCAGTAACAACAGCCACAGTACCAGCAAATCTATCCATTTTTAAATATAGGTAGGTACTTTTTTGCACTACTTTTGAGTACTAAGCGCTCACAATTCACAACTAAGTTAAGGAAGAAGCGACGGCAACTACCGATCTTTATAGGATAAGAGGGTCGGATCTCTACTATACGATACAACTATTCAACTCCATTACCTGAAAATAAAAGTAAATTAACGCAATCAAGTAATGAATAGGTATTTTTAATGAGGTCTGAAAAATGAGTGTTTTCGATAAATCTTCCTTATCATAAGAAAATAGTTATCATGTGGTAATATTACCGTCATAATATTATTTCGTTTCATAAAACCGTTAAGTTTGAATTAAAATGCAATGCAGCCGGAAGAAGATAAGATTATACGAACACCATGTTCATACAATTATAGTAACGCACAACGTGTGAAAACATGATAATAAACGATATTGAATTTATTTTCCCCCAAAATTGAAATAAATATGTCCTAACGAGTTTGTTATAATTAAATTTGACAAAATGAAACTTTTTTCAACGTAAGGGGAAAATCTGAAACTTCATTTCACCAAATTCAAATTCTCTCAAGGACGAGTTAATTCTTTAGTTCATCGTCACCGTCTACGGAGTACGGACACAATCTAACAAGTTTCACACCTATCCCCTCCTAAAACACAATTTAACGTCAATCGCCGAATGTACCTAGACCTACATAGCGACCCACACACAATCGTAATCGTGTAATTACATAATGTAATATAGCTGCATGCGTACTTAATATTTGGACATCGAATAAGACAGGTTCAGTGATAACGTAGATAAACCCAAGTACAACTATACATTAGATCGAAAAATATGGAACGATTCGCAAATAAAATTGCTGTGGTGACTGGAAGCAGTTCCGGAATAGGATCAGCGATTAGTGCAGAATTAGTCAAAAAAGGAGTTATTGTCGTAGGAATAGCTAGAAGAATAGATAAACTGAAGGTAACAATCTGAATTCTAACTATAGGTATATCCTCTCTAATGTAAAATAATGCATGAAATTGCAATTTACACGTTCGTCACGTAACGAATAGGCACTCGCCAATGAATTGAACGAACCTGGTAAGCCGGTGAGATTTTATCCTTTAAAATGCGACATTACGATTGAAAATGAAATTAATAAATCGTTCAAATGGATCACATCTGAGCTCGGCCCTGTAGCCATATTAGTCAATAATGCCGGAGTACTGAAACCATCTTTACTTAAAGGTACCTACCTACCTACCTACCTACCTACCTACTAACATTTTACAACATTTCGGTACATACGTAGAATAAAATATTTGTACTAATGACGATTATCGTGTTTTAGACATTACCGGAGAAGCTATAACAGAACTTTTCGACACAAATGTAAAAGCGACAATCTTATGGGCAAAATTAGCCGTTCAAAGTATGACTGAAAATTCCATCGAGGGTCATATAATTAACATTAATAGGTAAGCTTAATAAAATTCACCTCGTAGTATGTTTTAAACCATTAACCTCGTCGCTATAACACAACATTTTCATGATAATTTAGTTTGGCGGCTCATATGATACTGAGCTATAAGCCTAACCCAATTCAAGTTTATGCCGCTTCCAAGTACGCTCAGAAGGTTTATTCGGAGGCTTTACGAAGGGAACTACTAACCGAAAATTCAAGCATCAAAGTAACTGTACGTAAATAGGTGTGACATAAAATAATATCGAAACCAAGAACAAAAATAAAACGGTTACCTTTTTTTTTTTGCGATTTTGCCGTTTAGAACTTGAGTCCAGGAGCTGTAGGTACCGAAATGTTGGATAGTTATAACCCAAATGCCTCAGAATTACCTCCAACAAAAGTTATCCAAGCGAAAGACATTGCTGATGCGTGCGTGTACGTTTTGAGCACTCCTCCCAATGTACTGGTGAGTCCTGATTTATGAGACCTATAAGGCTAATGAAATTTTAATCGGTATGACTTTAATAATTCGGTACTTCATATTTTTACTACAGATATCAGAACTAACTATAATTCCGCTTCATCAAGAAGTTTAATAAAATGTAGGAATAAGTCTCTAATTTAAATACGAGTACCTATAATAATGTGTACCTACAACCAGCATCCTTCTCACTTACTTAAATTGTATTACATAAAAATAAAAATAACTCACCCGAGCAGACACTATAGCTGTAATTTTATTTCACTTTTATCTAATCCAACAACAACGGAACCTCGTTCGAACAGCTTCTTTGAATTTTGAAACAGCAACACCAATTTACGAGCCACCTTCAGTAGAAACAGTTAAGCTTCTTGAACAATATTCTGCAACAATTTTCATTCTCACCAGGTACATATCTAGAAGTTACCGATCACAATAAAATTACCTACCAAACACCTCGTTAAATACGTACGTAATGAGTTGCTCAAAATTCTATCGCATACCACGTCGTAGGTAGATTAAAACCTTAAAATCTCACGAAGTACCATATCAAAAATTTAGTCTAGACAGTGAATATCGATCTGTACTCGAGACTCGAGAGAAACGTCGCCACTACACAGTGCATTATCATTCAACTAAGCCAATGGAAATGAACATAAATAATGCAACACGAAACTCGAGCACAAAATAGGTATTTTTAATTTTGTAAACAAGGATTTTCGATTAAATTCTTATGCTGAATATACGTGGTAATATTTCCACTTTCACACTATTTCATTAATCGGCAGCACCGTTAGTTCCGAAATCTAAAACCAAAAATTTATAAATGTACCATAGTATGCTGTAGAATACAGAAAAAAGGCATAAATAAGCACCCAAAATTTATACCACAACTCTAGGTGGAGTATCCAAAACAGCTACGCAAGCATTAGCTATATCTTCAGCGCTTACATACTCATCTGGATCATCAGGTAAGTGGTTATTAGTCATCTCGGTTTCCACCAAGCCAGGGCTCAGATTCTACATTTATGTAGAACGAATATCGTATTAGGAAATCGAAGTCCCAGTTTTTTATTCACTATGAAATAGGTACTTTTAGAAACAGACGAACCGAAACTTTGATTTTAGTTTTAGCCAAAATCATCTCTCTGCGTAAAGCATCAGAAATCACTTAGACAGCATGTTTAGAAGCTGAATAAACTCCTAGATGTAGTTTTGCGATCCAGCTAGGTGTTCCAGCGATGCTAAAAATTCAAGTCTTGAATGAAAAATTCCACTGTTAAAATAGGTAGATCATTCGCTTACCTACAGATGTTGACAATATGTCCCTTGATGGAATTTTCCTTCATAATTTTTACAGCATGCTGAGCACAAAGAATCAGTCCTTTGACATTCGTATCAAATACCGAATCGACAGCTACGCTAGGAATTTCTATACAATATACAGAAACGTAAGTATTTGTAGACACAATAAAATTTCAGTCATCGTGATATAAGGTCAGTAACTAAATATTCGAGAATTTTAGCACTGTAAAAAAAATTTAAAAATTGATAAGAAATACCGTGAATAGGAGTTGTCTGAAGAACACCGGCATTGTTGATTAATATAGATAATTTCCCGATGGTTTTGATGGCTTCGAACGCTAAAATGATCTCTTGCTCATTGGTTATATCACACTTGACAGGATGAAACTTGCCATCGTAACCCAGTTCATCTAATTCATTTTTTAAAAGCTGTATTTGAAGTCAGCTGGGTTAAAAATTTGTCAGATCATTTTTTTCTGTAACACAAGGTAAACCTTACCTGGAGCTTATCTTCTCTCCTAGCCAATCCAACCACGATTAAACCTCTTTTGAGTAATTCCTTCGAAACTGCTACACCAATTCCGGAACTACTTCCAGTAACTACCGCTACGGTACCGGAAAATCTCTCCATTTTGAAGAAATATTTAAATAGTATTTCCGAATTTCTTTGTTTAGTTGAATAGTAACAACCGAGTAGTCGAGATTCACCAAATTTTCTCTATGTTTTCGTACCAACACCGATAATATAGAGACAAGTATTGTTTAATTACGTCTCGAAGCAAACATTATTACTTTATCTGACTTGTACGTCATGTGTCAGTAAAGAAAGGTATGAATTGTATTCGCAGAAACGTAAACACATACACCCTTTAGACTAAATAATTATCAAACATTCTCATAAGAGACTATACTGTCACGTCGTTGAAAACCTACAGAGACCAAAACTGTTTCGTGAATAAGAAAGATAATTAATTCGAGTGATATTGTATGTCAAGGGTCGTGAACTCATCCTACGGTGGCGATAACCGAAGCGGAATAATTATGCATAGGCTAGGTTTTAATTTAGGTACCTGGTGTTTAGGTGATCTGAAAAATGGTTCGTGGCCGACGGAAAATTCATCATACACTTCATTCTTTGTTGGGAGTAGGTACAATTTCCAAGTTCACTTTATATGTACACAGTGCACACGAATTTCGAAAACTTTTTAACACCCGGAATGTAACGACACGACAGTTGATAAACACATGAACCGGATGAAAACTGACTACTGAGTAAGTTGAATGAAAAAATTTATTCCACATGGCTGAAATTAAATCAAGTTCAGTTCCAAACTATATAAAATAACTAACTCTAATTCAAACTTTCATAATTATTTCATTTTCACGAATTACCATTCGCACATGTTCAACTTCAACATGTTGCTTTGTTGTTTTCATTTTATTTTTTTTTTTTTTTTTTTACGATTTGAGGTACCTACACTAACCAATAGAGAGGCTAGATGCCAAACTCATGCGCATTACGCCAAAAATTTTAGGGCCCTATTTGAACTTTTAAGTAAATTTAATTTATTCGAGGATTCGAGAGTATCTTTTCTTACATTTTTCCTGAAAAGTTTTTTGAGAACTGAGAACTAAAAAGTATAAAAACGTCATCCCTGATTTATATCCATAGAAAGGGCATCATACGATATGCAAATGTTACAGGTTTGCTTAGACAATTCATCAATATTATTGTAATTTTAAAAATGATACCTAATTAATGAGATGAAGTCAAAAACAACTTTTAAAAAATGCACAAATTACTTTCATATATATTTATTAAAAATAGTTTTGATTTTTACACAGAGCCCGTTTGGTCACACTTGAAAAACACAAATCAACATCAAAATAGCAAATATCATTGCGGTAACATCGAATGGGAATAGAAATAAATTAAATAACACATAAAAAGGATTTGTTTAAAAAAAACACACACACAAACAAACGAACAGCATTAATCTTCGCTCGGATTTCTAAGACACACACATACATATATAGGTAGGTACTTAAACGTAATACATCGATTAACTGTCATAAATTTTCAAACAAAAATCCTATATAGACTTTCTAAATGCTAATACACCAAATTCTTCAAAGCCGATATAATAATCACGCGCAATCCGGTTAAGATTGTCGTCGACTATCCACCGATCCTCGTTGTCCCTCCAACGACCCTCGTTCTCGATCAGATCCCGCAGAGCTGATGGTCGAATTGGAAATACTTTTTTGCGACGACATCGACCGATTAGGAGCCGAATTGCGAACAGCGGGTGGTAATTCAACGCTAGACGGGTCAGCCTGTTTGAAGAAACCAATCTCATGAATAATACAGCCGAACATCGGCGGAGCTTTTCAATAAGGGAGGCCACAAAATGGGAAGTGTTTTTAAAAGGTCGGTTTTAATAATAAAACAGATAAAATGTAAAAGCGTAACGTACATCGCGTAATACCTGGTATGCGAGAGCCGTTATTATTATATCGTCCGGCACCACTTTCAGAGGTACTATTTCATTAGTGAGAATATTTGCCGGAATTTTGTGGTATTGAATCAACGGTACGAATGATTCTTGGAATACTGGTTTCCAGTCGATGTTGTGATTATCGCAGTGCTTTTTAGTCCACATTAAAGCAGCCTGTAAAAGTTACTCGTAACTGGCATGTTTAGAATACCTAGGTAATTAAATAGCGTTTTAAGCAGGTCTAAGTATTTACCTGAAACTTGGTGAATTCGTCGGCTCTGAGTTCTTCTCGTGATAAAATTAACGTAACAACGTGTTTTGGAATTAGGGTAAATGAACCTAAGTTTAATACTTCATTACCGTGTTCGTCGACGAAAGTCAATACCTAAAAATGATATCAGATCAGATTTAATGATTGAACATGTTCACCGGGTGGTTTTAAATGAAAATACAATTTTTACTTTTTGTAGCATCGATTTTGTACACTTATATTGTACGTATCGGTCTGCCGTAGACAACAGAGGACAGACGGTATCCACATTAACGCAACTATGTAAAAATGATACGCAAGCTTGTCTCAGCTCTTCAAGTCCATAATAATCAGCAGCGTTGAGAACACCTTTAATCATGGAAATGCTCGTCAGTATAATTTATCGACGAATTTTAATTGTAAAAATTATTTTTTCCAAAACATACCTAAGAGGGTTCTGGGTTGAAGAGTTACACACCCTGTATGAACGTACTCGATTAATTGTCGGAAGACATCTGGTTCGAACTCTTCGATTAAAATTGTGCGATGTTGAGCTCCCTGTTTCTAATGAGGAAAACGAGGCGAATGAACAAATAAGTAATTGGAAAATAAAAATAATAAATCCAACGATCGTAATCATAAACTCACTTGAACTGCTGTCAGGGGAGTAGATAATAAAGGTTCGCTGCTTCTTTTTAAAAACGAAGTTATTTTCTTCTCCGACGATTGAGATTGTTCCTTCTTCGGTCTCTGAGGACTTTGCGTATCGTACAGAATTTTTCTAAATACTCTACACACAAACAAAAGAAAAATAAAATCAGCCAGAATCGAAACAATAGTCAAGTGGATAGGTTATAGGCGAATCTTACTTGCTCCTGGCAGCCAAGACAGCCTTAACAGCACATACAGGTTCACGAGTATCACCAACCAGAAAAGTTACGTCGCATAACTCGGGCATAGATGCTAAAAATTTCAAATCATCCCCGAGTCCGTTATTATTTACGTATAGTCCTTCTTTTTCATCGTCAAGACTGCTCAACATACGTTCAATGCTGCAGGCATTTAAAGCAATAATTAAAAACGTGCTACTGGTAGATATAAGAATAGAAGCAATGGTACACAACTCACTCGGCATCGAAATTTTCGCCATGCATTCTCATCATCGTAAAAATCACTAGATAAATGGCATACGTATATTTTTGATTTTCTATTAATTATACGAGCATCTGAAAAATATTAAAAAATGAGCACATTAGCGAGATTCCATCTGGCGAAGAAAAAAAAACACGCCAGCGTGTTACTACCTGTTGAAAACGGCGACAAAATATTTTTCACTATTATGCACGCGAGAAAAAATTTTCATTCTTTTCGAAACATCTCTCAATCAAAAAACTTTGTTTAAAAAAAAGATACGCAAATGTGTCGAGATGAAGCAGACGAAATGGAAAAAGAAAAATGAAAAACTTACCGTAATATTTCCAAGAGGGTTGGTACTCCGACTCGACTCGCGTCTACTTTTCGAGTGCTTTCAACTCGCGCGTTCATCTATTAGTGAAATAAATAACACGCAAATGTACCTAAGGGCGGAGAATTTGGCGAGAAAAAAAATACTAACATATTCCCCACCGAAATTTCTGGGGTACCCGATTCATTGATTTGTTCTTAACGCGAAAGAAAGGCTCGAAATTGGGGTAAGGGTAGCGACGACGGAGCCACGGGTGACCTTTAACAAAAGAGGGAAATGACAGTGTTGCCAATTTCATAGTTTGCAAAAAATCCACCATCTAAGCACAACTGTTGACACTTACGTATTTAAATTTTTGTCTTCGACTGTGGGCGAATTTTCCTATTAAGGATGAAATTCCACATTGATTTTTTTTTCATTCGTAATTCGTTTCCAATCGTAAGTGGCTCTTGGGTGAGGGCACGGCACAATACTTGAGAAACTCGAGTCGTGTTTTCCGCCGCGAGCAACAACGGGGTAGGGTTTTTCATTAATGAAATTCGTTTTCATTCTAATCAACGCATCGGAAAACGATTGATTTATTCGACTTGATATGTTTGCACGCTCGAGTTGGCCTTGTTTCAGCTACTCCATCGCGCGTTTACATTCAATCAATAATTTTCCATCTGATGTGAAGCATTCTGTTCTGCCTGCTGCCGAGGCTCCAGCAGCTGCTGCCGTCAAGTACTAACCAAAAAATTTCATCTCTCGGTGGGATGTACGCTGTACGTGTACGTAGGTAGGTAGGGTTTCTAAATTAAATGACGTAAATACAAATGGGGTCCTTTTCAATAAAAATAATACCGACTTTAATAAGATTTGCACACTTTGGCGCCCGATCTGGTATTATGGAATTCATTTTGTATGAAATATCACATCTCTTTTACCATTTTGACGTTGGAATTTATGTTCGCTGTAAGGAATAAAGGCGTCTCATACCGCATACGCACATAATTTCAAACATGAAGTATTTTCAACCAACCTTTGATGAGATGGAATCTTATCGTTGGGTACCTACCTACCTCGTGTAGGTACCTACACTAAACCGAATATAAGTAAAATGAATTATACCGCAGCCTTGCTTATCACAATATCACGTACCCGAAGCTGCTTTTATGCATTATGTAAATGCCTTAATGCTCTAATGGTGTTTGGATACTTTGTCTCATGTTTTTGTTTTAGAATTCAACGTACGTAGAATTTTTTATTTTTTTTCAACGTGTTTAAAATGCAGCCTTCGTAGCGAATTTTTTACCGAGGAAGAATATAGACACTGGGTTTTGGCGACACGTTATACGAGTGAAAGAAATACTTAACTAATCAAAAAATCGTGGTTATATTTTTTGTATCATTAAAGCAAACAAGGGATGGAATGATTCTGCACATTTTAAAGGGTATAGCCCATTAAGTATGGTGAATCGGCCCTGAGAACGGATTTTGAAATTTTCTGGTGGAAATTGGTCCTTATGGTCTAAAAACCCCGTGACAAAATTTTTAACTCCCTACCTCCCTCCTAACCCTCGATTTTCTTTGAAATTTTTGTTTTTCGTAGTTTTCGATCGAATTTTTTCAAAC
>FIZT01031807.1:0-28309 GCA_900065295.1 Paracoccus marginatus
ATTTTGACCAAACTTGGTGGGGTTCCTTGCTATGAGTGGGAGACCTCCCAAAAAATTTTTGAGCCCCACAGGTGCAAGGGGAGGGGAGCAGGAGGTCTCCAAAATGCACCTCCTCATGAAAAAACGATATTTTTTGTGTTTTTTAGCCAGTGGAAATGGTGTGAAAAGCTCTGTTCAGCCCTTGAAAAATTCAATTTGAGTTCCTGTATCTTTCTAGACCATTGCCATCTTTCTTGAATCAAAACTTGCAGACCAAAATATTCCTATATGGGGTAGAATATTTTGATCTGCAACTTTTCAACCCCCCGGTTCAAAATTTTTTCAAACATTTTTTTGAAAAATGAAATCCTTTGAAAATTTCTGGGGGAAAAAAATACAAATATCCTGTAAAACGTAGGTAATTTTTTGGGAATTGGAAATATTTCTACAATTTTGTGAATTTTTTTTTCTAATCATTCATTTTTTTTCGAATAAAAAAATGCACAAATTCGTATGGACTTGATAAGAACATCGTGTGACAATGTTTTCGAACAGTAAGGTGCCTTCTGACTTGACCGATAGAAAAATTATCAATTTAGATGTTTCCTTTTTAAAAATACTTCCACGTATCAACCTACGCAAATCGTACCAATGTATCTACAGTATGTACTTGAATATCTGGTATTTGTCGCTTTAACGAAACCGAGCTATCACATTTTCAAAAAAATGACTCATTGTTCGCGTGTAGCATGGCTCTGAACAGTGTAAAATAAAAAAACGTTAAAAAAAACATTCCCGTTACACGGACATCTCTTCCTATATTGTTTTCTTTTCACGTGTATTAAAAAGACGTTGAAAAAATATACGATAATTCGAACGAACAAATGAGTGATTTTTTTGTATCCGTCGAGTTGTCTATACACCTATTTTGTGCACGAGTATTATTCAAATGAGCCAGGAAATTTATATCGGAACTGTGCGACTCGTATATTGGGGTAGATAGTGTTTTTTTTTTCTAGCATGTACTCGTACATTTTTTACAAAAGGCACAAGGACGGTGAACGACCTAACGTCTTGGTCTTGCTGCGCGACAGTTATCTCTGTGGTTTTGTTTCACAAAAGAATCGAAGACTTTTGTCGTAAATCTAACCATTTATTACGCGCTGTCCACCGTTGTATGCGCCGAATATTGGCGATAATCGGCTCCATTCAGAGGGTGGGTTTAGTGACCCAGCCAACATAATGCGGTGAAATTCGTTCTCGTGGTGCCGTTGCAGGTTCGCACAGCGGCGTACGGTAATAAAATGCAAAATAGAAGGCGGAATAGGAAAAGGAAACGTAAAAAAGGAAGAGAAAAAAAACAATACGAGTCAAAAAAAAAGAAGAGAGATAAAGATGAACTTGATTTGGAATAGAGATGCGGAGGAGAATATACGCACTCGGACCAGTATAAAAACCGCAACAACGACAGGAAGAGAGAACTGCACTACGTACACGACGTATTGTACTCGAAGTCGCCTTCGTCATTTTGAAAAGATCGACTGCGCCTATTGATAGGACATCATCGGGACGATGTTGGCAGAATTTCACGCGACGAGATCTAAATAATGGAGACAATCACGCGGCGATGACGCGACGTACATGCGGCGAGTGCGGGGTCCTGTACGTACATATGTATACGTACGTACGCGAGGTGGCTTTTTTTCCACTGTGTAATACTCGTAGTAGTAGTAGTAAGTTCAATCATCTCGAGATGATTTACGTTTGGCTGCTGGCGAAATGGCAGACTGCGATGACCTTGGTGGGTTTAATCGAGCCGATGTTGGTACTTTTACCCCCTTAGATACGCGATCGCCAACTGGTTCAGGTTACTTTTTCCACACAGGTATACTCCCTTCGGCTATTTACCGAGTTTTTTTTTTCATTTTCATTTCGACTCCAATTCGAACCAATAAATGTACCAATTAGCGCGCACTGCTTTACCGAATTCGCTCGAATCGAATCGCACATTCGTGTAGTGTCTGTGGGCGATGAGAGACGACTCGAAACTAAAAATGAGCCAGCGTCGAAGTTATCGAATACACGTTTTTTTTCCCTCTCACTCCAGCCACATATACGAGTACGACTGTTTCATTTCTTTCGAACCGTATTAAGGATGTCGGCGATGTTGTTTGTCTAGTACATGTTCACGTATATCGATATACGTCATACGTATGGATACGTATGTAGGTAATGTACCTATACCAGCAACGGTAGTAGTGCTCCTTGACATAACATCCCATCTGCACTTTCCCTCTAAATGTAAAGCGTACCCGTATACACATGTACGTATTGGAATGAAAAAAAAATCATCCAGCGTCCTATATAAACCACTTTTGTTTTTCAGCTTCAATTTTTAATACCGGTTTGCGGTACGCGAGTGCGACAGTTGAATTGAGTAAGGTGTTTGGGATTCGGTCTAAATGCATCCTCCCTCCCTGCTCGTGCAATCGTGCACCATTTATAGTTCAAGGTGCACCGATGTGCCTAGCTTTTAAAGTGCATTTGTACAACGAAAGCTGAATTGGGGAGGGAAGAATTTGAAGTGAAAAAAACGTACCCAACTGACGCGCCAGCAGGAAGAACACGAACGACACGTTGACAAATTACAATTCCTATTGTATGTGAACGTTAGTTTCGTAGAAAAAAAAATATGTACGCGATGAAACCGTATTGTTTTTTTTTCCACAGCCTCTGCGTGTAGGTAAATAAATATGTTGGAAGTGACAAAATTTTGTATGTATCATGTAACGAAGTCCATAGTGTTATCTTTTTTTTTTCTGTGGAAATGAAGTACATTATACTTAGTACATACATAGGAAGATGATAATAAGTAAATAAGGAAATCGATACGAATGAGCCAAGCCAATGGTCAAACGGTACCGGTAGTGTGAATGAGAACAAAGTAATTCGAATTATAATGTAAATATTTCATTTCAAAGGTCACCTTTGGCATTGTACGTGTCTGGATGCGTAATCTGATTTATTTCTAATTTCGTTCTCGACGTGATTACACAAAATACGAGTAATACCTAACGCTAGGTTCCGTGTTCGCTTTTTATCTACGCTAGCTGAAAGCTGAATTGCTTACATTGTACGATTGTTTACTCTTGAAACGAATAGGACGTTTTTTTTTTTCCATATTTTTTTCAGAGTGATCTGTAAACGGATACGGAACATAACGCTGCTATGATATTTGTACCTGATGGTAGTGTGAAATAGTTAATGCATCTGTCTCGTTTTTGACTGTTGGAAATTAATTAACCAATAATAGGGGAACTGGTGGGTATAATTGGATGTGAAATTGAATCTGTTGCTGTTGTTGTTTTTTTGGAAACGAGACCATCTCGAAGTATTATGCGGGATTTTCTTAATTACGCTGAGGTAAAGACTGCAAGCGAGTTGGCCAGGAGATTTTGTAAAAGTATGGGCTGTTCAGGTGATTCGATACTTGAAGCTTTTCGCCTGCGGTTTCGAATTTTACTTTCACCTTCAAGTGTCGTTCAACCTGCGTAAGATGGAAAGCTTTGCTAGGCCGAAAGGATTAAGTATTGATTTTTTATCGAGTTACCAGGCCGAGTTATTGGCGTTTACTTAGGTTGGTTTAATTGGTTTGGAAACGTGGTGGTGTACGAATTCAGTGTGTAATTTGATTTCTTCTTTGATGGATGAATTCTATTTGGGTTGAGAGTTTGGGATGAGCGGTTGTTTCAGAGATTTGATTGAATTTGGGTTTAATTATACGCATTTATTTTTTCATCTTTGGTTTTTGGAAAATTTTTCATTTTTTCAGCATCTTTTATTTTCGAGAAATTTTCAATTTTTACAAAATTACTTGGTCAATTTTAAGAAATTGGTAATAATTTTTGCAAACTTGACCATTTCTACAAAATTGGTCACTTTCAAGGAATTGGCCACGTTCACAAAATTGGTCAGTTTTACCAAATTGGTCATTTTTTAAAAATTGGTCCCTTTAGCAAAATTGATCACTTCAACAAAATTGGTCACTTTTAAGAAGCTTGTCATTTTTACAAAATTAGTAATTTCTATGAATAATTAATTTTTGCAAAATTGGCTATTTCTACAAAATTGGGAACTTTTACAAAATTGGTCACTTTAAAAAAAATTGATCACTCTTACAAAATAGGACACTTTTAAGAAATTGGCTACTTTCACAAATTGGCCACTTGTACGAAATTGGTCACTTTCAAGGAATTGGCCACGTTCACAAAATTGATCACTTTTACAAAATTGGTCATTTTTACCAAATTGATCACTTTAACAAAATTGGTCACTTTTAAGAAGCTTGTCACTTTTACAAAATTAGTAATTTCTATGAATAATTAATTTTTGCAAAATTGGCTATTTCTACAAAATAGGACACTTTTAAGAAATTCGCTACTTTCACAAAATTGGCCATTTATACGAAATTGGTCACTTTTACAAAATTAGTCACTTTTACGAAATTGGTCACTTTCAAGGAATTGGCCACGTTCACAAAATTGATCACTTTTACAAAATTGGCCATTTTTACCATATTGGTCATTTTTATAAAATTGGTCACCTTAGCAAAATTGATCACTTTAACAAAATTGGTTACTTTTAAGGAGTTTGTCACTTTTACAAAATTAGTAATCTCTATGAATAATTAATTTTTGCAAAATTGGCTATTTCTACAAAATTGGGCACTTTTACAAAAATAGGTCACTTTTAAGAAATTGGCCACTTTCACAAAATTTGCCACTTTTACGAAATTGGTCACTACTACAAAATTGGTCACTTCTACAAAATCGGTCACTTTTACGAAATCGGTCAATTTTACAAAATTGGTGACTACTACAAAATTGGTCACTTCTACAAAATCGGTCACTTTTACGAGATTGATTATTTCTTCAAAATTTTTACGTTTTTCAACATTTTGTGATTTTTTGCAAAATTTTTTGTTTTTTAATAATCGTTGATTTTTGCAAAATTTTTCATTTTTGCAAAATAAATTTTGGGCGTTTTGATTTTTTCAAAATTTCAATTTTCATCGACTCTTCGACTTTCGCAAATTTTTCAATTTTTTCAGAATCGTTAATTTTTTTTGAATTTTTGAATTTCACTGAAATTTTGATTTTTACTAAATCTTTGATTTTCGCAAAACTTACTTTTCACCAAATCGTCATTATTTTCAACTCTTTAAAAATTTATAATTTCAGAAATTGTAAAATTTTTCAAATTTTTTTTAATAAGGCTAATTTTTGCCGTGTTTAGTTCCAGTTCGAACTTTGTAAAATTTTATAAAATTCATTTTTTTATCACGAAATGTCGATTAATCTTCTCAAACGAATACCATTGGGCAATTGATCTTCTTGTGGCGTTTAAAGTATTTACCTGGAATACGTTTTTATACTGTCATCACTCTCGCTCTTTATATAGCTCAGGCATACCTACCTACCTATATAAATATAAAATACCTGAGCAGATACGATGTCGGTACATCGCGTAACTACTACATTATTGAGCTTCTCAGTTTCTATATAGATATACACGTATAAGTAAGTACATAACGTAAACTATAAAATTATACTCGCCGGCTGTGCCATGCCTTTCGCGTTGGTGAATCGGTTACAGTAAATACGCACGTCTATTTGTAATAATTTTACGAATCGGCGTATTTAACGAGTCTACGTACACTTACAATGCATACCTACATATATACAACCATAGTAAAGCGTCTAGTCGGCAAGAAAAAGGTCTATCTAGACACTCTGCGTTATGGAGGGCGGGCGCGGCGCGACGTAACGTGCTCGTAAACAATGTGTTTGTGTAGCTACTATGGCTAGAGACTGCACAGTCCGTAGAGCAGAGCAGAGCGCGCGAATTACCGCCAATTTAGCCCGATATCTAGATAAGTAGGCTTGTTAAAAAGAGAATCTATTGTGAAAAACAGGAATCAGAGTGGAAAACTACTTATGTAGAAAAAAAAAATACGAATACGCCGATATCGCCGGCTTTTCTGTACGCCTGTTCGCGATCCGAGTATCAGTGGGCGGTAAAATAGGTCTACGAGGAAATACGAGTATTACGCGCGTGACGAGGACGAGACTGGATTAGGTTTTTAGCCTATACGCCGGAGGATTACGCGAGTGTGGATGGCTGACGAAGGCAGAATATTAATAGGGTGCTTGCTTACTTGGGCTTGGGTATGGATAAGGTGGCTGATGGGCGGTACTAGGATTACGTCATTGAGACGAATTTTGGATTCGATGGCGGTTTCTTTTGGCGGTTGGTGAGACTTTGCTTCGAGCTAGAGGCAGAATGAATAATTTTTGCAGAAAGCGAAAACTTCTTTGGTTGGAAAATTGAGATTTTGTTTTGTTTTTTTTTTGGACTCGAGTCGTTCAATTTTCGTCAAAATTAGTTCTTTTGGGTTGGGACTCGTAATGAACTGTCTTACCAATTTTTAGCAGAATTGGTTGGATTTTTGTCCACTCGGGGACAGTCGTGTATTTTATAATTTCACGAATTTTTTTTGTTAGGTAAATGGTTCGATTTTACTCTTGAACCGAACATCCAACGAAAAAAATTTATGGAATAAAAATTCTAGGAAATTGAATTCCCCATCTTTTTTATTCCGATGGTTTTCCTCTAGAACGGATATTTCGTCAGATATGTTCGAACAACTTCATGATTGAAAAATTCCAAAATCTAGAGTGTGATTTTTGCTGTTCTTGGAGAACGATTTTCTTCAAAATTTGGCACATTTTTTGAGAGCTCAAAATGAGCATGTCTATGGAAAAATTTTCAGATCCTATCGGTCAAGTCCAAAGTGATTTGTCATCGTGGCCTTAGCAAATTCGAGGGGAAAAAGCTCCATCGAGAAATAAACTCGCGTTCAACTTTTTAAAACAAATTTCCAACCCATTTCTTCGTCTGCATTCGTATCAGCAGCGTAGGTAGTAAAAGGAAGCACTATTTTTTTCATACCACTGCCTCATTCATCACACTCGCTTTCCATTTTCCCATCTTTGACTAATTTCTGCACGGTTTAGCGGCTCGACGACGAAACGACGCGGTGGCGGCGGGTGCAACGATGACGATCCTTTCTCGAAAATATACGCGATCCGATCCCACCATTGCAGCGCGACTCTTACTATCGACATCGACCTCTGTATCGTAATCGTAACTTCTTCATCTGGCGCTGGCTGCCGCTTCAATTTTACAACCATCCTTCGATCTCCTTGGCCGCCTATCGTCGCAATTTCGTTGCGACATTCCATTTGAATTTACAGTTCACCTACTTTCGTCTTCGAATACTATCGAAAGCGATTTTTCATCAATTGAACGCCGAAGAATCGATTCGCCATTGTGTTAGCCGAGTCGAGCTCGAGGTGCGTGCCCGGGTATTCCACGATGATGGTAATCGCGATCGCGGTTGCGGAATGGGCCGAGTCGAGTGTGATGCCTGGTTTTTGAAACGGGTCGATGCTGCGTGGAAGCTGCAGTGACGGGGGGAGGGGGATTCGAATTTTGCCAAGAATCAGTTTCGAATATGTACCATCGAATAAGACTTCGTAATTTTTTATTGCTCGTGTTTTTAATATTTTTCGTATTTTTTCTCTGTTCTAGGTAAGACGATGATTTTTGAAGAATCAAGTATCAATTTACAAGTACGACTGAGTGAGTAAAAAAATTGTTGAAATTTGTATAAATTTAAGAAATTGCTCCAGTGCGCCAGAAATTGAAAATTGAGTAGATTTTGAGTTGGGAATAAATCTCCTCCTTTCCTAGTCTCTCCTTCAATGCAGGAATCCCTTCCTATCAGGAAAGACCAGCACTTCGATCCACGATAGTTTGAAAAAAATTATCAGGAAAAGTGAAAAAAATGATTTCTTCCGGCAGATGAAAAAATTCATACTTCGTTGGCGTTTTTAATCGGTCATTCGAGCTCGAAAATATAGACCAAGCCAAGCTACGAGCTATACTTATACGTATCTCAAATAGTAGGTAGCATAAGAATATTGTCGACCGAAGGTAATTTTTTTTTGTTTCAACCTATCTGGAATTTGTATATCGAATATTCAGTCGAACGGTTACGCGTTATTTGCCTCGTTTACGCTACGATAGAGCCCGGGTACCGTTGTATTTACAAATATCGTTTTATCGCACTAATTCCAATAATTCGCATCTCGATAAATTCGCCATTTCGGGAGCGAACGAGCGAGCGAGCGAGGGTGAGAGTAAAACTCGATGTTGGTTTTTCGAGCACCGACCGTATAAAGAAGCCAGAAGGGGGCTCAGTAGGTCCAAGTTTGTTCAACGATCGAATGAGAAAACAGTCGTAAATTCGAGCTGGTAGGGAAATTAAAAGTGACAATAGCGACGATTCGGTGGCAGTGGAAGGCAATTTCGCCAACTTACCGTAATAAAATTCCATCGCGAGACGACCAACGTTAATTACATTTCCTTATTGAGGCTGCTGCCCGGTGCGGTTGGCTTTGCGGAGCTGTACTGCGTGCTCGCCATTGCCAACGATGGCGAATTTTTTTCATGCACGCTGGGCGTAGGTGTGAAGAAAAATGTTGGAAATTTAATCGATTATAATTGCCTACTCGCGACGATTGGCCTGCAGCTGAAGCCATGCACTGCTCTGTACGAGTTGTACTGTTCGTGTATACGTAGAGCAATTTGCTTATTGTCGCACATGCCGCCGGTCTTATGGCTTTTTAATTGGGTTACCCAAAAGGTGACATTTATCGGTATTCGAATTGTTGGAAAGCTCTTTTTGTTCGAGTGTGAAAATTATTTTTAAATATTTCTTCGCTTTAGACGAGTCGTAGTTGATGAGGCAACTGGCAGAAAAACAATTGCTTGTAATGCTTATTATCTGTGAGGTTTACTGACTTTACGTATGTATGTACCTACGATATAGGAGAGGATAGGATATGATAGGATAATACGCAAATACTTACGATCCATCCAATTATTTATACGTAGATGAGTTGCATTCCCATTACCAATCCGTCTACCGCAATTTGTAACGTTCAACTTTAATTACTTTTTTCCCAGTCATTTCCGGTATATGCGTATTTAAAAATGAATTACATTCGCGTGGGTCTATAAGTAGACCATTATTTTTTTTTCACTCTGTCTACATCATCTCCGTACATTGCAACGCAAATTCGTACCGTCGCGTCGCGTCGTCTGCATGAGATTCGCGGAAGATTTCTAAATAGCTCACGTTTCCGTTAAACGTTCTGCAATTGATATTCTCTGCTCGATTGTCAACACGATGAAACGTTTTATTTGTATAATGCCTCGTTGAAAGAATTAATCCCCGGTGTGATTGCATATTATCGTCGTGATCTTACGTCAAACCAGCTCGAGCAGACTGAAGTTGGTAGGGTGTTTGACTGAAATAGGAGTGGGTCTAGGAGTCCATTTTGTTTTACAGACGTGAAGATGTGATTTGGCTGGAATTTTGGTGATTTTTTTTCATCGGTTTTTGGACCAAAATTGGACGAGACTCTTGAGAACCATAATGGGCGAAAATTGAAAAAATTGAGCTTTTGCTCTGATCATGAACGTGTTTTTCCCTCTAATTTACGAATGATTTTTGACTTTTTTGAGAAACATGCTGATGATTTTTTTTCCAATTCTGACCCCAATTTTTTTTTTTTTGAAAAATTCATTCAAAAATCATTCAATTTGATTTTCAATTTTTTTCATTTGGGGGGGGGGGGACAATTTTTCTGGGATTTTGTGTTTGATTTTTTTTTTCATGATTATTTCAACTTTGAATGATTTCAAAATTTTATCGAAATTTTTTCAGCATTTCAATTCATTTTTTTTTGATAATTTTTTTTTTCATTTTTTTTCAATTTTTTGAAAATTTTATTTTCCCCAAGTTTCACTTGATTTTTTTTTCTATTTTGTTCAAAATTTTGATCCCAATTTTTAATGAAATTTTTTTGAAATTTTTTTTTTGATTTGTTCAAAATTCATTTTTTCAATTTTTTTGAAGTTTTCAGAATTTTGATTTCTGAATTTTTGCAAATTTTGTTGCTTGATTTTTTTTTTAAGATTCTAGTATTTCAATTTTTTCAATTTTTTTTCAAAATTTCATTTCATTTTTATTTTTCTTATTTTGTAAAATTATTTCAAAATTTTCTTTTTCTATTTTCAACTTATTTGAATATTTTGGTTTCAACTTTTAAATTTTTTTCTGGACTTTTGTTTTCAACTTTTCAGTATTTTGATCCTACTTTTTTTCTAAGCCTCCTCTATTTTTTAATTCTTGAAAACAGCTAATTTTTGGAAGCAATGAACAAATTCAAAAATGCCTGATGCTCAGTCTACTAGAAAAAATTTGTGCTTTGAGCCCTTATTTGAGGCTTCCACTCGGGATACTTCACTCGTTGGTCAATGACCTATTTTCTTTCTAATTCTACTTGTTAAATTTAAACCACTTTAGGTCGTATTCAAAAAGAGTGAGAAAAAAATTTCAATTTTTCTCTCGTACAATCGAAACCGTACGCGTTGCATTAAGCGTATATAGTCATGTACATTGTACATACATGTATTAACGTCGCGAAGCAGAAAATCACACAATGTATAAATTTCCTTTTCATTTTGCACGAATTAATTCGAACGTACGAGTGGGAATTTAACAAGTTCACAATGTAAGAAACTTTAACCGCACGCTGTAGATGCGGATGGTGAACTACCGTATGATTCGGCGTTAAAAGCTCATTCCTTGGCGAGCGTTTCAATTAAGTCTCAACTGGTTACTTGTTACGTTAGTAAAACGATGCGATAGAATGAAGAAAAAAAGTTAAAACGTGCTCGTACCGAGAATAAAAATAAAAACAGGAAGCATTTAATCTAATCTTAGCCGTACGTAAGTGTAATTACAGGCCAGACTCGGCTAATTCTTTGGCCGACGTCGTGCATGTATGCGACGGTATTTCGTTATTGGGCTTCTGCTTCTCCCGCAGTTCAGAGCGGTAGCGCGAATCGCTCGTCATTGAAATTGTTTCAGGTCCCCTATGCGCGCGTGTGTGTGTTTTTTTTATCCAAAGACGATGACAGTGATGGTGATGGTGGTGATGATGATGATGATGAGCTAGAGTAACCGTTACGAATTGGTTGTTTGGAGTTGTCGAGTGTGATAGAGGAGATGGTTCTTTTGGAGTGTCTTTTGAGGGGGTTTTAATTTTTTTTTCTTCCTTCCAAATGTTGAACTATTTCAAATATTCCATCGCCAAATCATAAACTATAGAAAAACCAGCAACAACGGCCGCATGCACCAAGAACAGTCAGCAAAGTAAAATTAAAAAGTCGTAGTAAAATAACTCGTCCGCAGATGGGTTGCTATTTCCTGTATACGAAATGCCGGATGTGACTGCGTTTTTCGGTGGGCGTAATTTCCACTTTATAGCTCGTTCCCAAGACGCGTACGAAGGAAATAACAATAGAAAAACACGACAGACACAACCAGTTAATAATTATCCGCGTTTTGTTAACGTACAGGTAACGTAACGTCATTATTTACCATATCGTTAACCATCAAGTGCCTAGATTCTTTCGTATAGTAAGTACGATCCACTTCCACACTACCAGTGACTTGTGTTCACCGCGTAGTAGACACGAGGCCAATACCATGCCATACTTACCAAAGCTCTATTTATTATTTCAAAATCACTCGTTTGATGGGGTTAAACATGAACTGGTTGTAACTCGAGAGCCATTCCATTGAAAAAAAAAATATTATATCAAATCCTCATCATATGTGTAGTGTACCTACGTAGAAAATTGAAGAGAAAAAAATCAGCTAAAAGTATCAGACGAGATAAATTTTCTTTTCGCAGTTACATTTTGTCTCTGTTCCTTTTTTCTCGTATATCTACCGATATAGGAAAGTAGAGCCGCCGCTGTGCTCATCGAGTATCGATTTTTAATACAGGAAATGGTGTGGGCTCGGTATATTGAGCATTGTCTGCTTCGTAATTGACACGATGCGATCGATGGAGCTTTTTTCGGTACTGTACTAGCTTTGCGTAAGTACGTCTCAAGTTCACCGAGCGCGTTCAGCTTTCGTAGCCGACTTCCTTGTAATATTCAAGGTAACGTTGAATGTTTTATTCGCCAAAGGCTGAAGGAATATTATGTCTTTTTTTTCATCGTCAGCTGGCATTTTTTTTTTTTTTTTTTTTTTTACAGCAAGGAATTTGAAATTTGAAATGATGGATGGTGTTCAAACGTCGATGGTTAATTTCTTAAAAATTCATGATGAACGAATTTTTCAAAGATTACCTGCTGAAGTTTCATTTTCGGTTGAAAAAATTTTAAAAATGAAAAAAATTTCACAGCGAATTTTTTTTTTTTTATTTTTTTGGGGGGGAAATTTGATAAAGTATCCTGAAAAAGCGTACTAAACAAAATTGAAGATTCTTTTTGAAGGAATTTCGAAAATTTTTTCTTGAAAAAAAAAACTGAGGAAATTTTGAGAAATTTTTTCTTGAGTGAGATTTAGAAAATTTCTGTTTTTGAAAAAAATTTAGGAATTTTTCTTGAAGGAATTTTGAACATCATTTTCTTGGCAAAATGTGTTTTAAGAAATTTTGAAAAATTTTCTTCTTGACAAAATTCAATTTTTTTCCTTTGATTCTTGAAGAAAATGCGAAATTTTTTGAATGAATTTCGAACAATTTTTCTTGGCAAAATTTTGGGAGTCATTTCTTGTAGGAATTGATAGTTTTGTTCTTGAAGAAAATTTAAAAATAGTCTTTTCTTCAAGTATACTTAATTTTTGAAGCATTTTGGAAACTTTTTGTGATCTTTTTCTTGAAGGAATTTAAGGATTTATTAAAAATTCATGATGAACGAATTTTTCAAAGATTACCTGCTCAAGTTTCATTTTTGGTTGAGAAAATTTTAAAAATTGAAAAAAAATTCACTGCGATTTTTTTTTTTTTAAATTTTCCTTTGGGAAAATTTGATAAAGTATCCCGAAAAAGTGTACTTGACAAATTTGAGGATTCTGTTTGAAGGAATTTCAAGAATTTTCTCTTGAAAAAAATTTAAGATTTTTTTTGAAATAATTTCTCAACCGTCCTTGAGAAATTTTGGTTATTTTTTTTTTCATGAAAAAAAAATTAGTGAAAACTTTTCTTTTGAAAGAATTTGAAGAGTTTTGTACTGAGGAAATTTTGAGAAATTTTTTCTTGAAAGAGATTTGAAAAATTTCTCCCTTTTTGTTCTTGAAAAAAATTTAGGAATTTTTCTTAAAGGAATTTTGAATATCATTTTCTTGGGAAAATGTGTTTTAAGAAATTTTGAAAAATTTCCTTCTTGACAAAATTCAATTTGGTTCTTGAAGAAAATACGAAATATTTTTGAATGAATTTCGAACAATTTTTCTTGGTAAAATTTTGGGAATCATTTCTTGTAGAAATTGATAGTTGTGTTCTTGAAGAAAATTTAAGAATAGTCTTTTTCTTCAAGTATACTTAATTTTTGAAGCATTTTGGAAATTTTTTGTGATCTTTTTCTTGAAGAGATTTAAGGACTTCTGTTCCTGAAAAATAGATTTTTTTGAAAAAAATTCAAAATTTTCATTCCTGAAATCGAATAAAAAAATTTATTTTTGAAAAATTCGTAAAAATTTCAATTTCAAGAGAATTTTAACTAAAAATTTTTTTCGAATTCGTGAATTCAAAAAAATTGAAAAAAATTGGATTTAAAATTTTTGAATTTTTTTTTTCTAAGCTCATTTTTGAATTTGGGCGAGAATCCCTTAAGTTACCTAGTTTTTTTTTTTTCAAATTTTTACCTCTTTTGCATCAAAAAAATTTAAAAATAAGCTGTAACTCTCAAAGCCTTTGGATATTTTTTATTATTACGACGTTATTGGTAAGTAAACTACGTATTTCCTTTCAGACAGCTCTTAGAATTTTCTAATTGTTCAGACTTTGGTACTTCGTCTCAATATTCTATATGATTTCCTGTTTATATACCCTAAAATAGTGATTATTTATTCAACATCGTGTTATTTGTATTTGTGCCCAAAAATCGAAAACTACCGCGTTAGCGACTAACAATACCCCAAATCAAACACGTTCTCTGACGACTTAAAATATTACTCTAGTACTGTACGTATTCGTTATCATACGTGTATAGTTTTATCTGTACAGTAATGGAAATTACCGCTCTTGTGTAAAATTTTTTTACACATTATTTATTACGTATATTAATCAGTTTTGGATACACCACACCGAGTGAGAGAAAGAATCGCTTATGCTGTTCGGTCACCGTGTTGTGTGTATTTTTAATGGTACCTACATACGCGAAGCAGGCGATATCGATAAGGATGAAGAATCGCACGTGTAGGTATAGATTGATTGTTCCGTCAAGGTAGTTCTGATTACCGAAATTTTCGCGTCGTTGTAGGTAGAGGTGGCGAGCGGTATTCGGCGTAATTTTTTGGCAATTTAGCGCGTTTGACGTCACCACAGTAAATAAAATTATCGCCGGTGTGCTTCGCCATGCCAGGCTGAGTCCGTAGCCGAGAGATAAACGGAAAGGAAGAGTTCAATTGTGCAGATTAAAAAATAAATAATAAAAAAAAATTGGTCGAAAAATATACCTACTTGGTCTGTTTTCATTTTACTTCTGCAACAGAGACGTTTTTTGGCGTTGATTTGAAGGGGAAAGGCGGGAAAGGACACCATTGACGTAGATGGATTTTGGTCTCGAAGAATTATCACCTCTTTGATGAGAGAAAAAAAAAGACAGAATTGGTTTTGTTAATTGGCGAATTAATTAAAGTCGTCGAGAAGTTGATCAACGTACAATGAGGAAAATTTTTCTTCTATCGTTGGTTTCTGATTTGAACTTCATGATCGAAGAGTGTGATCGGATTTGGGATCGCCAGCGTCGCCTCGTCGTCAATTTTCGTCTTGAAAATGAAATAAAATCGGAAGAAATCACTCGACTATGTTCATATAGACTCTTCGATTCGATGACGAGCCGATGATAGAAAAACTCTTCATCATTTACGGGTGACATTGCCTATCCATCGAGCACCGTCCCATGACGCTCGCACGAGCCAACAATTCTGGCGGCCAGAGTCGAACCCCACCGCGCCCAAATCGTAGTGGAATTTTTCCTAAAATTTTCTCGCGTTTGACAAGCGCACCATTGGGCGGCGGAGGGTAGAAAAGCCGCGACGGTGAAAAGGTTAATCCGTCGTACTCGTAGCCGAGCCCAGCGCGGGGAGGAGGGGCGTCGCGGATGGTACGAGCAGCGAACGGCGATCCGCGACGATTCGACAAAGTTATCTCGGCGAGCCTGCCCGAGCCGCGCCGAACACTTCCGAGCACACTGAGTCAGTGTGCCAGGACCCACGACCGCAAATCTTCACGTTTTTATCAGTCGATTCGGCAGCTATTCCGTAGTCTAACGTGTTATGTGCAGTTGAACCGTATTACGCGTACGATTACGTTCAAGTTTACCGGCGTTTTTAAAATATTCATTAATTTATTAAATTATTATTAATTTTTAAATTTTAATTCGTCTCGTTTTTTCAACGAATCGATTCGCGTGGCGAAGAATTTTATTCCCAAACCGTTCGTTTTGATGCGTTTTTTCTTATCGCCAATGTTCAAAATGCAATATTTCAATTTAATCGTTCTCATTAAAATTTACATTGTTGAATAAATTATCGGAAATTGTTGTTGTATTTGTGTGTGAATCGTGCCCGAAATATACTCGCGACCACCATCATGACGGCGGACATTGACTGTGTGCCGCTGGATTTATCCATCAACAAGAAATGCAAACCCGAACACGATCATCCGTCGATCAAGAAATTCAAGTCCGAACCAGATGACCAAGAGAAGTTCTCCTCGTCCAGCGAAGATGAGTCCTCCGAGTACAATTCCGATCACAACCAAGAAGGCGGCAGAGGCAAGGATAAAAATAAATCCAACAAGATGTACAAGAAGAATTTAATGAAAAGATATTGTAAGTCGTTCAATTCCTCTTACTTCTCGCTTATCTCGTCGGTGTAGAATTAGAACAATAGGTGCATCAGAATATTCAAATTCTCAACACGAGTACCCACTACAGAATGTAGGTAATTCATCGTCTAAAAATTTCACCTCATTTTGGTTCAAATTTTCACTTTCGATCGGTTTCAAAAATTCTATCTCGAGTAGTTCTGTGTAAACCATTACATACACTTCAACTTTACCTGTTGAGTACCACGACTCTGTAGAAATAAAGAGAAAAAAATGAGCAATTTTGGAAAAATTTCCTTCGAGTAGAGAAATACTTCAAATTCAATACCTGGGTGGTTTTTTTTTTTTTTTCTTGAGGAATTGTACGATTAACGTCGAGTCGTTGATAAACTTTCGATAACCAAGTTCACGTCATGTTTAAATAAGAAAAAGCACCATTGCAAGTAGATTATGTTTGATTAGTTTTTTTCATCCTTTTTGGCGAATTGAGATTGTGAATATGATATTATGTCTATGTTGTCGAATAAAATCCCATCAGTGGTCGAGTTTTTAGTATCGATCAGGTTCGGTTTGATTTCAAATTGCAAGTGGAAATTGATTTTTTTTCATTGATGATTATTCATGAATCACTCCTCGATAATGGTTTTAATCGTTCGAGTACTTTTTGAAAATTAGATTAAAATTTTATTAAAATAAAAAACGAGTAAAAGTGAAGATAACCGATGCAGCCACCTTCGATTAGAAATAAAATCACCTAATTTTCGACTCGCGATCCACCAGGAGGAAAAAAAGGATAACTCTGAAGATGAATCTTCCCTCGTGACCCACATTCCGAGTCGATAATTTTGATTAATCGATTTTCGATCGACGTTTGCACTCGAAAAAATAGTTATAATAAAGATTACACCTCGAATATAGGTAAGAAGGTGAAAGAAACCGAATAACCAGCCAATCTATTATAGATCTTTGGCTTATCGTATACCTAAGTTTAGAAATGCATCGAACATCTGTCTTATAAGATGGGAGTAAATAAAATGCATGTGAAAGCTGACATTTACATGAATACGTACGATTGTTCGATCTGTGTTGTGTGTGTTGTGTATGTATATACCTATAAAGTAACGTATTAATTAAGGGTGTGAGAAAATATGATGTTTTGCTGGGCCTCTTTCTTCTTTCTTTGTGCATGTGTTGTTGTGACGGTCGGTGTGTATAAAATATTTGAAAAAATCCTAGGTACTTGAAAATTTAGATATATAGGTCCGCAGATGCGTGGGAAATGGGTCAGCAGTGTTTGTAGGTATAAAAGGATATCAGATGGTCGGCTAGGAGAGAAAAAGGGCCCTTTTACCTTTTTCCTGTCTTTTGTCTAGGTACACATAAGTATCATACAGATAGACCTCGTCGAAAGATGGTATCGATAGTGAAAGTGTTAATCGAGTTGTAAAAATTACCAAAAAGGGTACGCATATCTTGCCTATAATTTCTCGAGACTTTTTTTTCATCGTAAAAATGTTCAATTTATTAAAAAAAAAAATTTTCCCCAAATTTCGAGTAGCCGAATTTTGAAATATCAAAAAAATTAAAAGAAGTGTTGGAGGGAACAAAGTACATAAGCCGTCAAACGGTGGCTATAGACTGAGAACGTTGAGGATTTTGGGTGGTTTTCACGCAGCAGCACACAGGTATAGAAAGTATGCATCCTTTTTTCCTTTTCCCTTTCGCTGTGATGGTAGGTCGTATACGTAGTATATGCGGTGGTATACTCGACATATCCTTCTCGGGCATCTTTGTGGTGCGTCGGGTTAGGGGTTTCGTTTCGTATGTATTCGTAGACGCTTTCTTTTCTTTTGTTCGAAGCTCGTCGAGTGTGCGTCGAGTGGAGGTTTGTTTGAACAGGTAGTGTGCAGTGTACTGCCTCTACGACGTGCTTTAGGAAGAGGTTTTCAGATTCCTGCTTCGGCCGCGTTTCATCGTGTTGGTGAATTCTGCTCTTCTATAGAGAGATTATAAGTACCCTCGATCTTGGCGGCGGTAATAAGGGAGATATTAAACGTGTAACCCCTTGCTTTGTACGAGTGTATGGCTGTTCGACGTGACGACGACTGCTTCACTCTTTTTTCCTTCTTCCTTCTCGATGCTGCTTTTATGTAAACCCGTTATTATTAAAAGCAAAGGATTTTTACGTGCGGTTTTTGGCGAAATGGGGAAAAATATCATATTGTAGCAGGAAATACGCGTAACGATTTTTCACAATCGTGGAATTAAGCTCGTCGTCGTGGGAAACGAAACATTATCCTGGCAGGTAAATTCGAACGTATATAGGTACCATGCATGATGGGCATCAAAATGTCGGAATTTTTTTTATAAATCTCGCGTATGTGAAAGACAGAAGTGTAACCAGTTATTATCGAAGAGTGGTATTTTTTTATCAAAGATAAAGGGTGTGTCATTTTCGGGAAAATAACACGAACCGATGATAATGCCTATCGAAATGCACCCCAAGATGATACAATATGTGGAAAGTACAGTTAGATATGGTATACGAGGAGGTTCGATGCTGGCAGTTCCTGGTGTAGCCGTTGGTCTAGTCCAATCGACAGGGTGACCTTGGCGGTAGCTAGGGGTACAGTTAGACGAATATTTCCCTTCAGGAATGATATTATCGACAGATCGGATTGGTACGAGGTTGTGGAGTTGAGAGAAATTTAACCTAGACGATTTATTCCTCGGTTTTTTCACGATTCTGACGAAATGCTTTCTTCGATGATTTACGAGAAGTGTCATCTGCCAAAAAAATTATGGTTTTTGGCGTATATCTCCGGAAATAATGATTTTAGAGCAAAAATGGTTTGGTAAAGTTTTATCAGAATATGCATTTTGGATCAGATTATCGATCCAGCTCGATGATTTTGACGTCAGTCTTCGATCAAGAGGGGAAAGGGGGCTGAACCGTGATCAATGAGGTTGTGGAGTTGAGAGAAATTTAACCTAGACGATTTATTCCTCGGTTTTTTTACGATTCTGACGAAATGCTTTCTTCGATGATTTACGAGAAGTGTCATCTGCCAAAAAAATTATGGTTTTTGGCCTATATCTCCGGAAATAATGATTTTAGAGCAAAAACGGTCTAGTGAAGTTTTATCAGAAAATACATTTTGGATCAGATTATCGATCCAGCTCGATGATTTTGACGTCAATCGTCAATCAAGAGGGGGAAGGGGGGGCTGAACCGTGATCAAATTTCTCCACCTTCGTAACCTGGGGTTTTCACTCCATATTATCGGATTTTTCGAACAAAAATTTACAGAAAATCGCGCCTACCTCTTCCCCTCGTCCCTCCCCTAAAATTATGCCAAATAATTCGCAATACCAGTGTACATTGTATGTACTTCATCGCAAATTTCTTCACGCTTTTTTCTGGTCTGCAAACCAGACACGAATTTTTTTGCAACATATTTTATCGAAACAGACGACATGTTGTTCGCGAAACATGTCACCGAACGCGTTCCCTTCTTACGTCTCCTACCATCGTGACATTCTCGCAGCAACAAAGATGTCCAACATGAAGATGTCGAGAGTGACGACGGCTGCTCATTTTACGACAGGAATATTGTGAAAATTGTCGGCTATTGCGATGATGAGGCGTCGAAGTGGTGACGATTTCGTTAAAATGTCGTCTCGTGTAAATGAGAAAAAGTCGTGTTGGGTTAACTGGTTGATACTATACGTTGGAGCAAAACGTGTTGGCGAGATGATTTTGTAATCGGTTGAAGGCGAAGACGCGATTATAATATTAGCCAATGCGTAGGCGCCCGTGAATCCGGATTGACGATCGAACCAGTCTTGCTTCGGATCGATTTATTTTCCATTCTAAAGGGTAGAAATATCGTTTCGTCCATGTAACGGTAGAGGTATAAAATGACGTGGAAAAAATTTCACTCCTTTGATAATAATTGGCGATGCGCTACGAGCTATTAGGTAAAAAAAAAAAAGAAAAAAAATCCATAGGAGAAAAAAAACCATCTAAATTGATTAAATTGGCACGTAAAAATGATGAAGTAAGGGTACACACGGGAGGATATTGCCTGCCTGCGCGATTCATATACCTGTTTCGGTAGACCCGATTCGAATGATCATAATTTCGAATGGATCCTTTCCTTTCAGCATTTTGCCAACTATATATACGTATTGTTATGGTTGTATAGCCCGGTGACCTATTTCCTGTTTTTAAAAAGCGAACCAGACTGTCAGAGCAGGTAGTAGAAATGAAGCTGTTTTTGCCAAGTGAAAACCCTTTGCGGGAGTATTCGATTCGCTTTACAACTGTTTAAAAACCAGATCCCTTCGTGGTCCTTTTTTTTTTCGCAAACATTCCCCTCGTCCTCATCCATCAGTTATTATCGCCGTGCCGCATTGCGACTTGTATATATAACATCAAAAAGGTTTCTCCCTTTATGTACGTCTGGTGCTAACTGGGTTATCGTGCGTTTTTTCTCCACAATCTTTTTCTTTTCTTTTGCTCTTCTCTGTGTTTTGTGTGTGTGGTAAAAGGATTTGTTTGGTTGCGCCTTTGTGTTCGGTGAAAGGCTTTTACATAGCGTGGCGGACTCCGCGTTTGGCTTAATTTCGGGTATAAAAAACTAAATGGGGAGAAAAGTCGTAAATTGGATTTTTTTGAACGCGGAAGAGAAATTTTCGAGAAAGTTGGCACTATAGCCAGTGTATCATTGTTTGAGGTTTTTTTGTTGTTTTTTTTCTTCGGTTGTGGTTATTTTTTTTGGAAAACTAGCTTTTGTTTGGTTCGAAAGACGATTTTAAGATCTTCAGATAAGAAGAAATAGGTTTTTTGTGTGATTTCTAGCAGGTTGATATCTTCCAAAGCTGATAACTCGATTGATATACGAGATAGGTAAAATATATAGATGACCAATTTGATAGATTCGATCCCAACGAGTAAAATTTGTATCACACAGATTTTGCCTATCTGCCTTATTCAAGGCGTTATTTGCCTCGAAATGTAAAATTCTCTGTACCAATAGCTCCGAAATCATTTCCAATATCGAAAGTGACTCTCCGAATGGAGAGGCAACGTCTCGATAATTATTTTCACTAAAAGTTGAAAGAAAGAAAATAAAAACAAAAGGATTATAACAATAATTACGATGGAATGAAAGTGATGGTTACAAGAGTGTCATTCGTAAAGAACTTATATCGGTCGCACGAGCTGAAAGCGAACGCGAGTGCGGTTTTATGCTGCACACTCCAAGAACCGTATCGGTAACTTATTGCACATTTTTACTCGATGGTATTTCATGTGAGCGTGTGCATTTACAACCATGCACATGTAAGTGGTGCACTCGTATATACCTGGCCTGGCCGGCGAAGAAATACAGGCTGGCGGAGCCCGGTGCTGTGTGCGTTAAAGCGTTCAGACCATGACACAATTTTGAAAAGGCGGTAATTAAAAGGAAATTATTAACCGGTTGATACGAGGTACGCTCGAACAAGAATGGTGATGAAAGCTACCGGAGAGGATGTAGTATTAGGTATTGTGACAAGTTTTTTTCCATCGTATTTCCATAGCTGTAGGAATAAGATGAAATAAGGCGCTAAGGTGTTCTTTTTTCTGCTTTTATGTGACAGCGAAATACGGCGCTTGAAATATATACCTATTACTACTACTACATATGTAAATGTATGTATTTTCATAGACTACGATCGTGGCACACACAACACTATGACCGTGAACTTTCACACAGTTTATGGGTTTCTTCCGAGACTGACGTAATGGACGCGTTTGTTATTCTTAGGTACGTTGACGTCGTGGTAACTTGTGTGTGAAAGGCTCGGCGATGCTATCACGCTGGCTAGATTAAAAATTTACCTATCCGATACGTCTAGCGAGAATAGACAGTGCTGAGAGAAATGGAATGGAGAGAGAGATGGGCAAAGATTTCGCGTTAGCCCATTTTACCAGATTGGTGAATTCTGGTTCTGGTTGTACCTACAGTGTACAGAGAGCAGGTCCACGGGTCGCCTCTCGGAACAAGCGAGGAGACTCGCTAAATGGGGCACGCATGCACATATGCATGGGTGCCGAACCAAGACATTGACTCTGGTTGCATACGTTGGAAAGTGGGTTATTAACCGCGATATTGCGCGTGTTTTTTCACTCTTTCCTTTTTTTCTTCTTCTCCAACGAGCGTTCGCTTTCTTCCGCGCCGAGCGTAATCGTCGAGTAGAAAACGAATCCGCCGGAGGACGTAATTACAAGGTCGTAAATACGGTAAGAGAATTTGAGAATACGAGTGGCGCGTATATAATTGCATTAGAACGCGAAAGTAGACTCGAAGCGAGGTGTAAGCTTGGGTGAATGAACTGCATGCCGCCGTACCTATGAATGATCGATGGACCAGTTGCATGCAGTTTGACTTGACGCGATCACTATTATAGTCGTCATAGGTGGTGGGTTTGTGCCTGCGCGTAGTGGAAGGTCGTGGTTTGATCGCGGTTTACGCGTAGAAGAAGCAATTATTACAGCCGGAGTAAGGGCTAATGAACTGGTCAAGTCATTTTGTAATTTTTCGAGTCGACTTGTACAGCTGGTGACCGTATTTTATGAGCTTATCGACCCGAAAAATGGTAAACTTTCGCTGGTACGGGTTTCTTGGAAAATGGTACGAATCGATACGAAGTTGTAGTGTTGATAAAAGTGACATTTTGGACAGTTGAGCGCTATCAAAGGGTCTGAGCTCGACTTACATATCAAAACCAAATGATGGAAGCATCCTAACACATTTTGATTTCTACGTCGATTGTTTAATACGCGAAACAAAAAGTAAAGAAAAATACCTAGAGTTCGTCGAAGAGGAAAAAAAGGAAGGAAAAGTATGCGTACACTATGGCCCACTTGAAATATGAAAGACGCTCGTATGTGGGAAATGTGTTAGATATGGCTTGACATTGACATTGACATCGGTTCTGTAGTGTGTACTGTGTACTCTTCTCGTCACCGCGTGCTTCGTTCCGTCGTTTATGAGCACAGATAAGAAACTTCGACCATTGTTCGCGAGATATAAAAACGAAAAGGATTAAATATAAAAGGAATAGCGATAAGTATAGCGAGTACGACTTTCGCCGTCGTTGGCAAAAAGAAGAAGAAGAAAAAAAATATTGGCGATATTGAGGGAAAATATGTATTTCGTTTAATGGAGGAAGCGAAAGAAAAAAAAATATTTTTCAAACCAGAATATTCTATTACGCTCGCAACGAACATTTGGCCAATGTAAGGAATATAAATACATTTCACACCTCCCTTCACAGCCCGGCCTCAATGTCGGTTGAAAAAAATTTTATTTCGGCGAAATAAATAGGTACATATCGGGGTTATCGTCGTATCTATGTGTGCTGAGAACGTGCAATGTGTATCGGTATTTGCGTAGGGAAGGTTATAATACGGAGAGTCGGCGTTGTACTCGGCTGTACGCTCGTATCTATGTGTATTAGTATGTGCAATAAATTAAAGACGGAAGTTACGGCTCGGAGACGATAAATTGGCGACTGTATGACCTTGAACTTAACGAACAGCTGTTGATGGCCCTCGCGCGTGCCGGCGCATTAGCGAATTCGCACCGCAACCACCCTCCGCGTTCCATCTCGCACACGTGGCGAAATTTTTATCGCGTTCTGTATTCTGAGCCGATGACGTAGAGGTTGGTTTCACTACCGCCGTCGCGTCGCTATTCCCCCCACCTGGCCGGTGTACCCACCCTTGCCGCGCGTCTCGCTGAGCGGCAACTCTTCCTAGGTCGAGGCGGCGCGACGCGACGGGCGCTGGTTTGTGTACTTTTCGTTTTCGTTTCGTGTAATCTTTTTCGTTTTCTTTTTATGTTTTATGATTTTTTTTTCTTCTTTTTTTTGGATCGTCTCGGTTCTTAGAAAAGAAAAAAATTGTTTTTGTTGCGTAAAGGGCGAATTTAAAACGGAGTGGGGATGGTTGTACGGAAGGAAGCTGCGAATATTGTGCCAGATGTATGATCACTCGGATGAAAATAATAGTTTTGTGCGAAGTGCGATGATATTTCCGCAATATGAAAGATTATATTTATAATATAAATAAATATTACTATAATGTGATATACTTATTGCTATATTTTTAGTAAAATTTACTAAAAATGCAATAATTATAGACTTATTGCCACATTTTAGTAAAATTTACTAAAAATGCAATAATTATTGCGATTATTTCTCAAGAAAATAGTAATATTTGCCGAAATTTTGGTAACATGCATTACATATTTACTATTTATTGCACAAAAATAGTAGTAATTTATATTTTCTTGTAAACAATGGTCGTATAATGCGGTAAAACTACTATATTTCCGTAATATACTCGTATTTACTAAAAATACAATAATTATTCCTTACTTTTTGGCAAATATTGCCAATATTCACCAATGAATGAGATACTGCTGTATCAATAAATTAGAAAAAAAAAATTATGAAATATTTCCACATTTTGGCGTAACATTTCTTTAAAAATGATGAATAAATTGGTCAATAATTATTTTCAGTCAATCTTTTTCTGTGATAACTTAGTTAGTGTTTGTCTCTTTACAATACCACGCATTTGCCAAAAATTACGTTTCTGGTATGACGACAAAGAAATCGAATTTTTTTCTGTTCAGTCTTCTATTTATGTAATGCGCGGCTTCAAAGGTGACCTTGACAGTGTGTTAACGAACTCTTGCAGTAGTTGGCGGTGTAATTCCTGCTCTACCTATAAATAATGCGATGAATATTTCAAGTTTATATAATAAATAAATTCCAACTTTCAATTTCCCTACATATTTGATCTGATTAGGATTGCAATATTGTGCAGAAATTTTCTTATCGTCTTGTTGTGGGAAGAGAAGAGATGAAAAAATTTCCTTGAAAACCACCCCTTATCAGAAATTTAATTGGGTTTAAACGATGCAGGAAGTGATTCCTCATGTTGAGTGAAACTATTCAGATTGATAGTAACGCTTTTGAACTGGCGATAATGGGATCTTATCGATTTGCGCAGTTTTCACGTAGGTATTGGTAATTAGTCGGGGAGAATAGAAATAGGTATGACTTTGAGCATTGGTTTGAATTGGCCAATGAATTTCGCATTGAATTACAGGTACGCAATGAGGAGGGCTTGGTGAAGAGGGAAACGAATGGTAATAAAAAATTCGAGCAGTTTAATTGTTTACCTAGAGTCTTTATTAAATCGATGCGTTTCCGCAAATTATGCACGAGCTATTACAATGTTTAATGTTGCGAATTTTTGGTAGTAAGGTTTTATTGCATTGTGTTATTTGATCAGTGCTGCCAAATAAGGGGACCCGAACTGAAATAAATTGTTGGAGACTGTACCGAATTAGGAGGAAATTTTCACTTTATCGAGCCATCGCGGATGGTAAATTTTCGCCAGCACGACGAGTGAGTTTTTCCGCTGGTACGTGTGTTGCGGCCATCGCGAGCTTGTGTATTTGAGCGTGGCGTTAGTTCGGCGCAAGCCCGCGACGCGACGTTCAACTTTGCCCTTGAAGGAAGGCGCGGCTGCTGCGAGCGCGACTGCTAAAGCGAAAAAAAAAAATTGAGCGGAAACGTGCCCCGAAAATACTCCGCTTTAATTTCCTGCCTCGAAGCTCGCCGCGTTCTAGAATTTGGTCGCGCAGACGGAAGCGTTAATTTGGCAAACGAGGAGGATATCGGGAAGAGGGTGAAAGCCGCCAACGCCGCGACGCGCTGCGCAAGTCGACTGCTTTTTTTCGCGTTGGTTTTTTTGCTTCCTCGCTAGCCGCAGACTAACGTTGCATCGCGACGCTTATGTGCCGATGGCTCGGCCGGGACGACATAAAATGCATGCGTAAGGAAAAGCCCATTGTCCCGCCAACCCTGCTCGCGCTTTCGGCTGCGGCAGAGTGGGCCGCGGATCGTTGAAATGCCATCGATCCCGAGACTAGCAGCGGCTGCTGCCGGACGACTGCCGCAGAATTCTCGCCGTGTAATCGTGTCGGCGGCGGCGCGTGTGTAATTGACGTCACGAGCGGCGTCTCCTGCGCCGCCTGCACGTCCCAGCCGTCGTGGTGGCGGGTGCCGAAAAAGGGCTTTTCCGAAGCACACGCGCAAGCCCGGACCGCCATCGTCTCCGTTGCCGGCTGCCGGCTTACCCGCCGAAAGTGAAAGTCGCCGGTTCTGCTAGTCTGAATTATTACACGTCGTAGCCGGCGCCCGGAACCCGCCTCCAACCCCTAGAGCACGGCCTTGCCCGCGCCGTCCAGACCGAGACGCCGTACTAGACAATTTACCCCCGCACCGTGGACCTTGTCGCCGCGCCCGCATAACAAAGGTGTTCTCCATTTCGGAGCGTGTTAACTTGGTCGACGATTTTTTCATCGCTTTTTAAGCATTTTTATCGCCCTTCTGCGTACTGGTGTGGCGTCGGAATCGCGCACAGGTAATTGAATACGTACCGACATTTTTTCAAGTCACGCGAACCGTCTTTTTCGAAAGACCTTTTCGGTCGCGCGTAGGTATTCGAATTACCATAATATCGGCGACGTTTTCGTATACTCTGAGCGGCTTTTAAATTTTTTAGAGGTTGAAAACGTATACAATCTGTCACCCCTGTCCTCACTCCTGACTGCGCTGCGAATGTAATGGCGACGCGACGCGAATGTTTCGCTTTCATTTAGGAATTTCGTATAAAAAGCGAAGGTTTTTCATCGTCTTCGGCGCGGCGGTGTTTTCGTATTCGGGTTCACGCCGTGTCGATGAATACTATACTGGCTGGATACGTACGAAACTGCATAATTTGGCGGCTCGGCTCGTGAAACTGGGTCATAAAGAATGTGTAATGCGAACGACGCGACGCGGCGAGAATCGCGAAACGAGCCGAACGAGGGACGAGGTGAGGCCGGCTTGTTGTGCTGCGATCGTTTTCACTTGTTTCCTGCGAAAGTAAATGCGGCGAAAACGATTTCCGGTTTGATGGTACCGTGTTTACTGTGTCGAACTAGAAGCAATGTCAACAACTAATCGTCCCCGCGAATAGACCACGATAGGTGTGAAGTGAGAAGGGTGAACCGGCCAATATTTACGAGTGAGTCGTAATTGTCCAGTCAGCGCGGTACGATGATGAGGTTTTCTCTTTATTTTTGGTCTAGTCGGGTGATCGAGGCGGTGGAGAAGTAGTAAAATTGACAATTTTTCGACACAAGAAATTGGAGAAAATTTTTTTTTGTACTCTTAGGATTTTAAGCAACTCTTTGATGTTCTATAACTCGAGTTTTTGGTTCGTTTAATTTTCCTGCCGCGTCTTCCGTGATGTAAAAAGGTTCAAAGGTTTTAAAAAACATCACATATCTGTATTTACTTTCAGGATAAGAATTAAGAAGCTATTTAAATACGTCTTCGATTAGCCTACACCGGAAAAACAAGCAAGATAGTTTATTTTTACGGAAGTGATATGGATATTATTGGGTTTCGAATTGACCTTTTGTACCAAATATTACACACAATGTTTACACGCACCATCCGATTGATTACTGCTTCACTTACTTAGTGTACCTGTGCATTATGTGTTTACAGGGGACGAAGTTTTTCACGTATCTTATCTCCAAAGTGTACAACATGAGATTAATTGGTTCCCTTTTTTCTCTTCTTCGCATTTATCTGATCGCTCTTACTATTAATTCAACCTGTATTACGAGTTCTTGAAATCGGATCTTAATGAGAATTAATAATTGGGTTGCGATTGGAAATGCATTTTTCGGTCACCGATTTACTGTGTACGTGAAGTGTACCTTATTTTTGTACGTATGCGAAGAATTTAAAGTCGTATAATCGGTGTTAAGTATCGAAATAAAAAAAAAAAAAAAAAAATCTAAAAATAATTTCACCTTTTCGAGGGCGAAGATTTTGTTCCAAATGTTGCATCATTTGTCGTGAGATATGCAGATAAGAAAGTGGAAATTTCTCGCTTCGACCTTAGAAGAGATGGTGGGAGGGCAAGGGGTATCGTATGTCCTGATTTGTTTTTTTCAAGAAAAACTAAAATATCTCTGATCGCCAATTTTTCGCTCTTATCTTCTTTTCTAATCAAGATATCTTGAATATGTTTAGCTTAAAATGAAGCTGATTGAATTCTGGACAAATAAGCCAATAACTAGTTTGGCGAAAAAATGAAAGAAAATGGCAGCATTTTCTGTTTTTTTTTTTTTTTTTTTTTTTTTTAAAAAAAAAAAAAA
>FIZT01031807.1:28409-40985 GCA_900065295.1 Paracoccus marginatus
TTTAGAAAAAAAAAAAAAAAAGGGCGGTTTTTTTTTTTTTTTTTTTTTTTTTTTTTTTTTTTCAAGAAAAACTAAAAATTTTCTTCTGATTGTCACTTTGCTGATATTTTTTTTTCTAATCAAGATATCTTGAAAATTTTAATCTTGAAATGAAGCTGATTAAATTCTGGACAAATGAGCTAATGACTAGTTTTTAAAAAAAGGTAAGAAACTGGCAGAATTTCCTGTTTTTTTTGTTTATTATTTTTTTTTTTTAAAGAAAAACTAAAATTTCTCTTCTGATCGACACTTTGCTCATTTTTTTTTTTTACTAATCAAGATATGTATCTTGAAAATTTCATCTCGAAATGAAGCCGATTAAATTCTGAACAAATAAGCTGATAACTGATTTTGCAAAAAAATTGAACAAAATTGGCAAAAACGACTGAACAAAATTAAGAAATAATTTGCTGCATAATTTTTTCCCAAGACTTTCATCTTCTGTGTGGACTATGTCATTTCCTTTTCAACGCAGCGTACAAAGCGAAGATATTCGATATCTTTTTTTCTCATCTATTTTCGTGCCATAGACCAGAGATTGTTTTGTTTTAATACACGAATAATAAATAATAAATTCCTCCTCCGCACGTTTTAGTCACTACCTCTTACCTGGGTCGAGTTAACCTTGTAACAGAAAGGCTTCGATGTACTAGTCTTGTATCATCGAATGAGTCGATTAAGCCATAAACCCTGGACAGAAGCGAAATTGGCTCACAACGGTCCGAGCCAGATTTGTTTATGTTTTTTTTTTTTTAATGTACTGGTGCATTTCGCGATGAATACGAAAATAACTTTATACGATACTGTTTGGCGAAAAAAAAATTGGGATGAATTTTTTTTAATGGTGTGCGGCGATAGATGAGCTATATAATATGAGGATGATTATAGTGCGTTTGCCCATGACCTCGATTAATACGTAATGGAAAAAGGCTGCGAGGAAACGATATGTAGATACGTTTACTCGATGGTGCTGTTTGTGTGTGGTGGCGCTGGAGCATATAGCCTGTTGATAATATGGTAATGTACCTAGTCGTACGTGTAGGTACTCTAGGTGGTAGCAGGTGTGATAAATCGGAAATACATTCATAACGTCCCCTCGATGGTTCGTCTGCTTGACTCGTGGGTTATTCTATTATGAAAGAAAAAAGGGTATTTAACCTTTGAACGTAAAACGATGGATGGTAAATACGTCTTCTATATGCGGTAACCGAATATCGGCGTATGGGATGGGAGAGATTCGACACCTACGTGCTCGTATCTTGTCAATATATGTATGTACGGCGCGAACGTCAAGTTGGCAGTGCGAGGGGGTACTGCCCTGGTTTCTAAATTATATTTAAATTTTCTTCTAATATTTCTGACCTATATTAATGCGAATGCATAAATTTGTCACTGTAAACGACGTGTTACCGTATTTTTGTGTTTTGCTTGGCGTCTGACTTGGTTTTTTTCTCCACGACCGAATACTTCTGCTGCCAGCCCCATCCGTCCTAATTTTATCAAAACTAATGGCACGCGCGACGCAACGTATCGGAGATGGACCCTGCGTATATCTACGCTTAGCGTCCGTTCGTTAGTGATGATGAAATATTTCATTTATTAGGACACCGCACTTAGGCCGCAGAGAGTTGGTTTCCTCGCGAAAATAACTCTACCGTTTTCCAAGAATCGCGAGAATCGACTCGCGATACGTCGGCCTTGTAAAAATTTGCTCCAATTTCGAAAAAAAGAAAGAAAGAAAGAAGCATCCGTCGCTCCGTACGACTAATTGAGCGAATACGTTCGTAAATAGAATGACCAAATTGTAAATATACCACGCACAATAACATACATGATATCCTTGAATGGTACGCGTAACTAATACGTATATAAGGGGTTATAAAAAGGGAAAATACTTCGGAAATAGGTCAGTAAGGGAAATTTCACACAATGTCAGATATTTTCTCCTTTTTTTTTTTTATTTTTTTGAAATAAAAAAAGAACAACAAACTTAATCGACAGTTCTCTTTTCTTCTCCTTCGAGCCCTTGAAAACGCACGCATATCGTTCTACTGACCTTTATTCGTTGATAGGAACTTCCCTCTTGTGTTTTTTTTTACATCTTCTATGCAGGTTGTGCGTGTTTTGAATAAAGGATGATTTTTTGCGGTGGCGTGGTGTTCCTTTGGATATCGCTATCGGTGGTTGTTACGTAACGCGTGGGGTTTCATTTGTTCCTTTATAATAAGAAGCGATTGGTTTTTAATTTGTGTGTAAGTATTTAAAGCGCGAGTCCTTTTTTGTGAAAGTCACACTTGTCAAATTTGGAACGCTTTCTCTATACGTAAGACTTTTGTTTTCAACGTGCATGGCCAGCCGTATCGGGGGTGGCTCAGGATGGTGTCTTCGAAGCTATTTTGCATTTTCTTAGAAAGATAAGAGATGCGGATCGGGCGGGGTGTACTACCGCCAAGAGTTACGGGATTTCTTTTCACATTGTTGGCCGAATTGTGGTGCGAGATGATCGCGGATGCAGATTTGCGTATGCTGAATTCGTCAGTGGGGTATTTGCCGATGAATTTATAATGCGAGTAACGGTAAAATGGCGCATCCTGCGGTGCTCCGAGACAGGAATCGAAGATATATGGGTCATCGGTGGCGATTTCCTAGCGGTTTTTGGCCGGCTACGGGGTTAGTAGGTTTCTATTGAGGAGCTGGTTGGTTTCTTGGAACATTTTTGCGGATCTTCGGTGGGTTAAAAATCAGTTTTTTCGAGTGTGGTGGTTGGTATTTGAGAATTTTTCGTATTTGAAACTTCAGAAGTCGAGGGGATGCGATTTTGGATTGATGAAAGATGAACTGGGAGCTCGGAAGGTTCTTATGAAAAAGTCGAAAAAAAATCGATTAATTTTTCGATTACGATAAAAAATTGATTTTATCGAATTTTCGAATAGTTTTTCGTTTTCGATGTATTGATAATTTTTTCGATTTCAATAATCGAATAATACTTAGATTTCGATGATCGAGTTACTTTCGGAGCAATTTTTCGATTTTGTCGATAAGATCAATTTTTTCGAATAATTTTTCGTATTCGATGATCGAATAATTTTTCGACTTCGATGATCGAGTTATTTTCGGAACAATTTTTCGATTTTGTCAATAAGATCAATTTTTTCGAATCGATCATTTTTCGAATAATTTTTGGACTTCGATGATCGAGTTATTTTCGAAACAATTTTTCGATTTTGTCGATAAGATCAATTTTTCGAATCGATCATTTTTCGAACAATTTTTCGTTTTCGATGTATCGATCATTTTTTCGATTTCGATAAATCGATATTTTTCTGAGTTACTTCTCGATTCCGATGATCGAATAATTTATTAATTTTTGGAACAATTTTTCGATTTTATCGAATTCGTCAATTTTTCGACTCTAACGAATCGATCATTTTCCGAATAATTGTTCAATTTCGATAAATCGATAATTTTTTGATTTCTCTCGTTCGATTAATTTTTGAAGGAATTTTTCGATTTTCTCAATTTTCACGAGTCGAGTAAATTTGTCCCGCTGAATTCCCCCCTCCCTTTACTTCTTGTCCCACCCACGTGATTATCTTGAACTGCGAAAGAAAGAAATTGGGACAAATTGCTGGAGGACCGAGTTTGAATTGATGTTCGGACCTGTTTCTCTTTCTCAGAGGGCATTGAACTTGAAGAGAAATTTACTCTTGAAATTCTGCAGCAATTTTCGTACTCTTTGAATGCCATGCACCTGAACTCTAGTCGGTGATACGACTTTGGAAAAATCGTAAAAACTGCTTTTCCAAAATCGTATCCCATGGTAAGACTCGAAAAATCCAAAAATTGGCTCGAAAAAGCTATTTTCGCACCTGTTGGCTGTACACATTTGTGATAATTTTTAATGTTTTCGAAATAAGTATTAAAATATTGATATAGAAACGAAGCCACGTACGATTACACCTACATACGTATCGGCGCATTGCTCGTTAATTTCCTGTCGTCTTTTTCCGACCGGTCGTTATCACCTTATCAGCTCTCTGGAAGCGTTTAAACGGCGCGAATACGTATAGGTACGTCGGTATACGCTATTCTCGTACTACTCGACACGTTCGCTATTATTATCTTCTCTCACCAGCAGTCATTACCATTAGCATTGGACGTGGTCGTTTTCACTTTCGTAACGACGAACTGGCTCGGGCTCGAGCCGTGGCTGCGCGATACGGAGGCGACGCGGCCGTCGACGTTATTATTTCGCTATAAAGCCGTGATTAAACCTCAAGTTCCTACTGCTCCAATTTCCCTATCTTTCCCTTTTCGCTTTGCGCCGCTCGGCGTATCGCATCGCGGCGTAATGTAGGTAAATAGGACGAATCTGACAGCGGTCGTTCGTCATCCACGGTAAGCGACGCGCGTCCCTCGCGTCTCGACGTTCGGTTTTGCTTTTATTACTTTTCTTTTTCTTGGTCGACGTCGCTCGTCGGTTGTTGCGATGATGGTGTTTTTTTTCCGCTCTTTCTTCGGTATGGTCTGGCCGCGTGCGTACGTACTACGTACGGGTGGTGGCGGCGCGGCGCTATATTACTGATTCGCGTCGCGAAGCCGCTCAACCCAGAGTTTGTTGACTTCCTTCTCCAGCCCGTGTACCCGGCGCAGATTTCTCTTTCTTCGCCATTTTTTCTTTTACTTTCTTCCGAAGCACGGCCTATAGCACTTTCATTGTTTTCTCGTTACACTTGACGCGCTTTCTACGCTCATCCGCAGAACTGGTCCACATGTTTTCAATGTCAATAACCTGCCTTGAAATTATTTTGATTTTATTTACTTATTTACGAGTCGTTTTACTATATAGTAGTTCGCCGACCCGCCAGCCGTGTCCGAGTCGCCTGTATGCGCGTGTATATAGGACGTCGTTGCACAAAACTCGTATTGTTTCGAATTTTTTTTTTAGGGTAGGTATTTTTAGAATGACAAGGTTGACTAACGGGTGCTCCTGTGCGGATTGTTGCGGTAGATCTGGCCGTATTTGCGGCTTCAGTCTTGTGTCAAGTTCGACCTTACCGCTCGCAAGACACGCTATGTGGGTTAATCACGACGAAAATATAAACGTCGCCACGATATTGTACCTATACGTACGTACCTACGTACTCGTATGTGTACATCTCAATAAGCCGAGCCGATGACACGAAGACTACGATGCATTGAACGGTCGCTTCGGATGTACTATATAATTAATACGTTTAATCTGATTACCTTGTGTGTTGTGTATTGTCATCGCTATTGCAGGGCTGAGCGGGGGTCGACGTGTGTCAACCGTAAGTGGGTCAGTTATGTATTATGACACCGATTTATAAACGTAAACGATTAGCGATTAGATGTTGTAAAAATTGTAAATATGCTTCCAATTACGTATGGCTGTTTGCTGGCGCCATTCTAACCCCTTCTCACCCTTGACAGCTGCGAAAGAATTCGAAATGAAAAAATTGAAATTAAATGGAAAATTTTTGGAAAAATTATGGACGAAATATTAGGAAAAATTGAAGGAGAAGAAGTGAATGAGAGAGGGGTGGGGTGTAGGGTGCTCCAAACTTGAATCAAAAAATTGAGAATATGAATCTACTCGAGCAAAAAAGAAAAAAAAATTAACAAAAACCTGGAGAGGGGGAAGGGGGAGGGATGCTTCAAACTTTTGCCAAAAAATTGAGAAAAAACCTGAAAAAATTGTAAAAAAATTGAAATTGAAAAATTGGGGAAAAGAAGAAGGGTGCTCCAAACTTACACGAAAAAATTGAGATAAAACCTGAAAAAAAATGTAAAAAAATTGAAACTGAAAATTTTGAAAATTTTTAGAAATAAAATTAACGAGATGCCCTTCCCTTTCCTCTCCTTTCCCTAACCTCTTCAAAAATCTGAAAATTGAGAACAAAATATCCTCAGAGAAGGAAGCAAAAAAATTGAAAATTTAAATCTTTACAAGTAAAAGAAAAAAATCGAGAGTGTAAATCCAAAAGAAAAAATTGAAAAAAATTAAAATTGAAAATTTTCAAAATTTTTCGAACGAAAATTAACGACGTGGAGGGTAAAAAATTTTAAAAATCCGAAGGAAAAAATTTGAAAATCGACTCGTCAATTTTTTCCTTTCAATTGGCGGGCTCGAAAATCGCGAAATTGGAAAATATTCCGCAAACGCAATTCAAAATTATCGCCAGCGTTACACGATACGATAACTGCTCGAAATAACCTCTACCACCTTCCTTAATCGCAAACTTCTATTTATAGCGAAATCCCGACATAAAAAATTTTCATAAAAGGATTAAAAAAGTATAATTCGCGATATCGATTGTAAAAAAGAGAAAAAAAACAAGACGATAGAAAACATCACGCGATAGATGCGTGGAAATGGCTCTGGTTACCCAATTTAATCGTCGCATCGATGGCAATGCTGGGTACGAATTTTTTCGGCTGACGACGATGCCGAAGTAGAGGACTTGTACGTTGCGTCGTCTCGTCGCAATTGTACCCATAAAACACATCCTACACACACACACAATCCGTGCAAAAGTTCAAGGTTAAACAAGGCCAACACAAATTTTAATTACGATATCGAATTGATTGCTGGGTGCTAGTGCTAAACGCGATGTCGATGTCGTCGCATTTGGCTCGTTAAACATCTCCATTTTCCGCTCACTTTTTCGCCAGAATTTACTGCCGACTACCGCGGCAGAAAGTCGATAAATACGCCACGAGTCATTAACACTTTTGCTTTTTGGCATACTTTTGGTCGATGCATTTTTATTTTTCTGTCGCTGGCTCGTTCATTAGGGTAATGTATACGTACTGCGTACTGCGTACGACAATTACGTACGCACAGTAGCGTTGTACGTGTACGTTTTGAATTTTTTGAAAGTGAAACGGATCGGTTTTAATTTGTCGTATGCACGCTTTGCACAGCCGACCGGAGCGTTTCTTACGCGACTGGTTCGAGCTATACGCGTCGCCTGAGACGGTACAGCGTCGCGATGACCGAGTGGAACATGAAAAATCTACGTACAGAGGCGTTTTGTCACCGCACAGCCCAGCAAGCACCAACCTTAACGAGCGTATTGTTGGAACGAACAACAACGCGGAGAGCGAGTGAAAAAAAAACACCGTGAGAATCCACCTTGCCCTGTACGGCGCTCTACTTTTCCAGCGATGCGTTTAATCGCGGAAACATCTTTGTTACGAAATTTTTTCGTACCGAGCGGCCCACCGCGCCGTGACCGTGTACGACTGGCATGGCGCGAAATCTGTGCCGAAATTTATTCCATAGTTGGCTCTCCCTTCGGTACCACGACCAGTGGTCCAGGGGTTCTCTCTGTTGATGTAGTCCGAATATGGCGGCGGTGGGTAAGACGATGCACGTGTAAGGCCATAAGAAGTGTTGTACTCGATCGTGCGAGTGATTACGAAAACAATTTCGATTAGATCGGCTGGGCTGTTACGTGTGCCATGCACTGGGGGACCCCCACGAACGCCAGCCAGGTTTTGCGTGCGGAGTATTTTGAAATGAATAGTTCGCGCCCCCTTAGCCCCTCACTTCATAAATGGATAGCAGTTCGTTGGAATTTTTTCTCTATGCGATTTTTTGTAATTTCAATTTTGTTGCCTCCTTCTCTTGTGATATTTTGTTCTAAATTTTCAGCTGCTTGAGGAGGGGAAAGGTCGCTTGTTGATTTTCTTCGTAAAAATTTTCAAAATGTTCAATTTTCATTTTTTTAATAATTTTCTTTGTTTTTTTTTTCGAATTTTCGGTGCAAGTGCTCAACTCCCCCCCCCCCCCCCCCCCCCCCCCCCCCTTTTGAATTTTTCGGGGAAAGGGCCCACCCCCCCCCCCCCCCCCCATCAACTGATCATATTGGATTTTTTCTCACTTTTTTCAGATTTTTTTCGCTCTTTTTTCCTTTCCCTCTTTCATTTATCTGTTGATCTAGGATTTTTTTGCGATTTTGTTTGCGATTTTTTCTGATTTTTGTACCCCCTCTTCCCCTCTCTCTCAAAGTAATTGGTTGCTCTTGGATTTTTTGAGCATTTTTTTGCATTTTTTTCTAAATTTTTTGATTCACGTCTAAAGCACCTTTCTTCTTCCCCTCCCCTTCCCCTCCTAGAAACTTGTTGCTTTTGAATTTTTTTTTACAATTTTTTTTTTTTACAATTTTTTCTGATTTTGTTCGCTTGTATCGGATTTATATCTTCAATTTTTGTGGTTCAAGTTCGAAGTACCCCCTCTTCCCCCCTCTCTCAAAGTAATTTGTTGCTTTTGGATTTTTTGAGCATTTTTTTGCATTTTTTTTTTCTAAATTTTTTGATTCACGTCCGAAGCACCTTTCTTCTTCCCCTCCTCTTCCCCTCCTATGCTTTTGAATTTTTTTTTACAATTTTTTCTGATTTTGTTCGCTTGTATCGGATTTATATTTTCAATTTTTTGGTTCAAATCTGGAGAGCATCCCTTCCCTTTCCTGCCCTCTCCACTTACCTGTTGATTTTATGGTTTCTTGAATTTTTTGTACAAGTGTTTTCTGATTTTTTTCTCACTTTTTTCAGATTTTTTTCGCTCTTTTTTCCTTTCCTTCTTTCACTTATCTGTTGATCTAGGATTTTTTGCGATTTTTTCTGATTTCTTTCGCCTTTGTATCGATATAGGTACTTATATCTTCAATTTTTGTGGTTCAAGTTCGAAGTACCCCCTCTTCCCCTCTCTCTCAAAGTGATTTGTTGCTCTTGGATTTTTTGAATATATTTTTTTTCTAAATTTTTTGATTCACGTCCGAAGCACCTTTCTTCTTCCCCTCCCCTTCCCCTCCTACATACTTGTTGCTTTTGAATTGTTTTTGCAATTTTTTTTTTTAATTTTTTCTGATTTTGTTCGCTTGTATCGGATTTATATTTTCAATTTTTTGGTTCAAATCTAGAGAGCATCCCCTCCCTTCCCTGCCATTATCACTTACCTGTTGATTTATGATTTCTTGAATTTGTTTTACAACTTTTTTCTAATTTTTTCCCCAATTTTTTGCTTCGAACTTGAAGCAACCGCCTCCCATTTTTTTTTTAATTTTTTTCGCTTGTGTGGGTTTATATTCTCAATTTTTCGGTTCAAGAATTTCTTGAATCAAAAATTGAGTCTTTTGCGTCGAATGATTCTCCCCCTCCATCCCCTTCCCTGGCTAAATTCGACCTACTGCCTGATCCGTTAATTCTGCCCCAAAACCTAAACCACACGGGCTCGTATCTGTATAAGAATATGCCGTTAGATTTAAGGTGTGTTTTATTTTACCACCGCGAGCCGCATTCACCGCAGTGGTTAATTTTTCAAAATGAAAAAAAAAGAGTCAATAAATTAGAATACCCATACAAAAGGTAATTTTATCACCGCGTGTGTACAACTATACGGTTTATACTACACATACGTACGTATAATACGAACACGAGACGGACGGGTTTCCGGACCCCTTTTTTTTTTCTTCCAAGTCATCGGTCAGGTGTAATAGTTAAAAAGAGAGGATAGACGCGGTGCGCGTTGTGTTGGAAATGCCGTCGAAGAAGCCTTCACCTCATTTAAAAATAGTCGAGGGAAGGCGCACGGTATTGGTGGCGATCGCGGTGCGGTATATAATGTACGTACATTTATATATTATGCTTACGACGAAGGGGGGCATAGTGGCGTGGCAGGGTATACAGAACGAGAGAAAGACTTGACACTTTAACCCGCGTGCTCGTTTCCCGTTTTTGTTTTACGTATGCGTGGAGATTAAGAATGCAGGTAGAAAAAAAAAGAAAAATTCGAATGTGTGTACGATGCTGATGCTGATGCTGCTGCTGATGAGGTGGAGGTGGATGTGGATGTGTATAACCTTTGTGTGTAGAGTAAGAAAGAGATTCTCGAACTATATTATTGTATTTTTCTTTTTGAGCGAGCAGAAAAAGTGTATAATACGAGGGAAAATTGTCGCCTGACAAAGGCTGGTTCGTGCATCATTTATTATTATTTGTGCTGTGTGCGGTGATACTGCATTCGGATCGGGGCAAAGTATTTATTTAAGTGTATGACTGTACGTACATAGGTATTATTATGCGAGTATCGGAATCATGACACGATCGGCGACGTAGCAATAATAATAACTTGGCTTAACATAATAATCGTAGAGTGGTTCTCTCTCTGTCTTTATTTTTACAATGAATCGGGCAAGAATTATCGATTCTTTTAATTCTTTCGCCTTTTATATTGTGTATGGAGTGTTTGCCGTTTATGCAGAAAAATCATTGGCCTAGTTAAATAGCAACAAATGCGTTGACTGAGTGAAGGGTGCAGGGTGTACGTTTCTTTGTACGGGCGAGACTGCTGCGAGCACAGAGCAACTCGTACGTGTATATTCTTCCGATTATTATTGGAGACAATTATAATATCGATCATCGGTACCTAATTATTACTACGGTTTACGTAATTGTCGATTTTTTCCTGCTCGTAGAAGGAAAAAATGAACATAGATGAGACGAAGCGAGAGAGGTTGGCGTCGACGACCAATCGAGAGTGCACGTCTTCGCGGTTGCACTTACACGAGTAGTACGTCTTACGTTTAGGATGGGGCAGGGCTACGTATTATACGTACATACGTACATATTTTCCCAATGCAACGACGATGCACGCGGCGGTAATGCGTCCGCGCGTACGCGGGATGCGTGTGTTGTAAGACTGTCTGTTGTAAACTAGGTCAAGGAGGTAATAATTTTAAACCGTTGCCGCACTGGATACCATTGAGCATTTTGGTCGGCCTGTGTGACGGTAGTGGCAACATCGCCGGCGACCCACTTTCCCTTCCGGACAAGTCTCCCTTGTTATGTTACCGTAGAGGTACGTACGCGTACACGTATACATACGTACGTACGTAGGTACGTTTATGGTATAGGTATATTGCACCAGTCGTCGGTCGCGTCCAGGTAGAAAGAGAAAGAGCCAAGTGTGCGGTAATCTCGTGTCGATGTGGGTACACGACGGCGCGAGGGTCTGCGTACCCGTCTCGTGTATATTCAAATCGACTATATAGAGACCAGACCGCAACGCGCCATAGACGCCCCCGATGCCCCTCTCTCTCACTCTCCTATCGTGGCTCTACCACGATGCTCTGAGAAGATACTATACTTTCGAAATTCAAGGTATACCTAATGTGTAAACACTTACATACGTGAGTGGAAGATGCTACGTATATGTGGATGATCCATAGCTACATAAAACACGCCGAAAAAAGGTGATCTCATTCGTAGAGGTGTGTAGTTGGTATTTTTTTCGTTTCAATTTGACGTACGTAGTACGTACCTACGAACGCTCGTCAGGAAATGCATCGCGTTCGATAACGCACCACGCGTTGTCGTAACATTGTAGACCCAGGGTCAGTGTACTGCGCCACGGTCTTTTGTCTTTATTTTTGGAAAATTTTCCATCGATTTGGCTTATACTCTCGTATCACATTTGTCGTACTGAATAATGGTTTCCTTATCACGTGATAAGAGCAGTATTTGAGTAAATCACCAGTTGTGATGATATCGACTTAACCTACTATATCGAAATTGAGATTATATTGGTTTGGGACGTGAATGGAAATTTTTGTGGTTTTTTTCTCACTTTCGTGCTGTGATTATAAGGCGGATCGGTTTCCTGGGTTTGAATGGAAAATTACCCCTTTGAGGGTGACGTCAGTTTTGCCTTTTGAGTGAGTCAGGATTATTATTAGTATGCTGAGAAGCTAAATCGAGAGGTTTTCTAAGCAAGGAGGTCTTCCAGGAGTGATTTCTTCTTGAAAAAATTTAAACTTCGAAAATAAAAATGAAATTGAAAAAAATTGAAAAAAAATATTTGAAAAAAAATTGAAAATTTTCAAAATGAAAAAAAAAATTGAAAAAAAATTTCAATTCTTAAAACATTTTAAGAGTGAGCAGAATGAAATGAGAGAATTTCTTCGAAAAAAGGCATTGAAAAAATTGAAAAACCGAAAGAAAATGTTTCAAAAAATTGAGGAAAAAAATTGCAAAATTCCCTCAAAAAAAAAATAAAAAATCGTCAAAAATTCTCTTTTTTGGGTACTCTCCCTATCGACAATTTGGATTTCAGGATGCTAGCATATATGCTACTTGAATACTTGAATTATCATTATGCTAGAGCATTGTACTGAAATGCTACTATTTATCAGCATTATGCTAGTACATATTATGCTAGCACACTGACAACAAAATGCTAGCACTTTCTGCCCTGTTTTGGGCCACTTTTTGATGCTAGTGTTAATTATGCGCCTATTAGAATTTAACTGGCACGAAAAACATTTTTTTGGAACTGTGCTAGCATTATGCTAGCATATTCTAGCATAATTCTGGCATATTCTAGCATAATGCTGGCATATTCTAGCATAATGCTGGCATATTCTAGCATAATGCTGGCGTATTCTAGCGTAATGCTGGCATATTCTAGTATAATGCTGGCATATTGTAGCACTAGCATCAAAAAGTGGCCCA
>FIZT01031808.1:0-16988 GCA_900065295.1 Paracoccus marginatus
AGTGAAGTTTCGTCTCTGTACACAGGTCGTTGACATTGGACTGCACATTTTTGCCGGGGGGAGGGGGTAAAATTTTCAATTTGGGTAACTCCAACTGAGTCCTTAGAATACACACTGGTGTAGCGCACAGTGGACACGCCTTGTAAAGTAGAATTAGGCCTAAGGAAGTTTCGTTGGGATAAGTTACATCAGACTTTGAAAATGTTAAATGGAGAAGAAAACACTAATTTCAGATCCTGCTTAGAGGGAAAATATAAAGTCGACCAATCTTCAAGATCAGAAATGATGTTCAAACAAAAAAAAAAATGAACAAAAAATGTTACACAATTAGCAGCATTGGAACTTGAAAATAGAATTTTGAGTTCATCAAAAATCTTGACAGCTTTCGAGGAAAGATCTTGTGACAAAAAATTAATTCCAATACGTGAGTGATTTGAAACGAAAAAAAAATCTTTCAAAGCAAAACTTCAGACTATTTCTTTTGATAAAATTTACACATTCGAGTGCGAAATACCTACGAATAGCAAACCCTTCTCGCCGACATCAAACGTACCAACAACCGCGGAGTGCTGATAATGAGTCATCCACAAATTCACAATTCAAACAATCAGAATATTTAGAATTTGATGTAAAAATCGTTCAGTTCGAAAGTTACACCATTGCGGTGATACTTTTTACGTCAACATTCGCTTAAATATCTTGCTTCGATTACGTAATATTTACATATAAAAATGTACAACATGCATTTAGGTTCAGTAAGTGTAAAAAAGATAAGATAAAATGTTGAAACTGGATTCAATTTCCATCCTATTTACTTATCATATGGTATGTGAAATGTAACAGGGATACAATGCTATAAGTATGACCAATTTATCACTTCGAATCTAGGTACTTTCAATTTGAACCAAGCACATCTTAAACGGATTTACCATCCACGAGGATTAAGTCTTTTTGGAAAATTTCTATTAAAAGTAGGGATAGAGTTACAGCGAGTACAGAACGATGAAATATTGAAGGTTAGGTACTGTTAACATCTGTTGAACTGAAAATACAATTCACTAAAATATAAACCATTTAGCACTTGTTCGTTTGATACTTCGAACAAATTGTATTGCAGATCAATTATTAACACAATAACAAATATGTACCCCATTCCCTAGGTATTGAAATGTATGGCGACGTTGACGACGCCATTACATTGCATGTATTTTTCTACTCTACGTTTGAAACGATTCGTTTACATATTGAAATTACCCAAGGTGTACGTCGTAGAATATTTTCAGTGCACGACTGAATAAGTAGTGAATACCTACATTCAACGCTACTTATACGTACAGTGATAAGCCACCGTAGCAGTATTAAGTTTTATAGCAAACGAATGTAATTTTTCATCAGATAAAGAACTAAAATTTCGCCGAGTGATACGGTACATGTTCGGCGGCGTACTCGTGAGTGTGTAGCACCTAGAGATAGCACTCATGCTATAACATCAAAAATACCTACGCGAAATTTCAGTTAACTATTACAATGCGTGAATTTTGGAGAACTCACCTTTTCTTATACCTTCTTATCACCTTAACTAGTTTCTTCGCGATGACGTTCGGCTTATCCATACTAATGCAAGCTTAATGAATGATTTTAATCAACGAACTAACTATTCATAACTTCGCCATTAGGCTTAAGCAAACGCATGCATTATGTAAACAATTTATTACACACTTGCGTTCTCTTCTCTTCTTGATTCAGAAAGTGCAGGTTTACTACGTGTGGTAACACTGATGAGCATTTTTTATGGGGGGAGTGATTGAGAAGGAATGTCAGGTTGAAGATTTTCGATAATTTTCAATTCAATCCAATCGTATGCTCGCGTAGCGTTCGTAAAATATTAAAATACATACGTTCTTCTTGATCGATTTCGAAGGAAATTTCTTCAAGGACGTTACGAAGGTTGAATACGTAGACTATACAAAGTCCGGGTGTCCAACGTTTCGGAATCGGATTGATCAAATTTCAAATTTATCGCGAGATAAATTTTCAACATACTTGATGCCTGATGGGTTTTTTATGACTCATCTCATCTGGTCGTCGACACGATAAATTGTAACGAGTTGGAAAAATTAAAATTGGCAATTTTACAAATGAAAAACTTGACATGAGAGTTATCTTTCAGATGTTTCGTATTAGTAGGGTAGTTCTCTTCCTCTGTAGATATACTAATTCAAAAAACAAAGACTGCGACCACCTCCTCGTGTAAAAATTGGATCGACAGTGCTGAAAATTATGTAAATTATGACCACCTAAAAGTAAAAATAAATTCTTATCAATTGGGACACTCTCGAATGAAGAATTATCGCCATACGCCGTTACGACGTAAGGTTTAAGTACATTTTTATTGAAAATAACAAACTAAAGTGAGCAATATTGAAAGTAGCCTATAACATGAAAACAAAATTACACAAAAGCCTATAACGCTCGATACAGATTGAGTACATTCTTCAAATACGAATCTTCAGCTGAAAAAGAAAAGTTTTCGCAATTATTATTTTTCACTATTACGAAATTAATTACAAAGATTTTTCGTCACGTCCTGATTCCGATACTGCTTCTTCTACCGATTGCGCGTACAAATAATGGCATTACACATTTTGAAGCACCGCTGCTACTGCGAATCATTAATGTAAATGGGTTCTCATTAATCTGCAGTGAGCTGCGCCGCCAAATATCCTCATTTTTTTATTACTTTTTCCGAGGCATCTTTCGACGGTTCAGGAAACGAATGATATTTTAGAGTTGAAAACTTATCGTTTGAAAGTTACAAATTCCAATTCTCCGACTCACACTGTTATTTAACCGTGGAGAGGTGTTGTAAACAGTGCATCGATGACGTCACTAATTAATTCACGTTTCGACAAATTCGTTGTGAAGAATTTCATTTCGTTAGATTATTGGGTGTACGATTGCCTCTTGTTGGCGATTTGATTATCAACGTGGGAAACTTGCAAACTTTTCAATCGTCTGAGTCTCTGAGACGAAGGTTTAGATAGCATAGAGGTGCCTACTGCCTACGCATAGAATATTCACTCGAGCTGAAAAATGAAAATCGATCTTGAAATGTTTATTGTTAATCTCCTTGAATACTGTCGCACCTACTTTAATTTAATCCTGATTGCCAAACTATGTTTCCGCTTCACAGCTGAATTCTTCCACTCAAATGAACACAGCGACTGGAAATTGAAATTATAGATGCCTATATCATCTAGAAAATCCTCGAGGTAAAGTAGTTATTTTTGCATCGTATGCATTTTATCAATAAGATGAAAATCATACCTTGTTTTCTGCGGTTTTCTTGCACCACGAGATTCTGCCCCAAAAAGAGGAAAGGGGCAGAAAATCTTGGTGCAAAGTTTGTATCTACCTTTGAGTATGTAGTTTTTTATATTGAAATCTTCGCTCGACTCGAAGTACTGTAAAGTTGGGTAAAACTTTTATGCAACCATTTCGTATAATATGGATAGAATATAAAAAGTTCTTCGTGATAATAAATCGTATCATGAGGATGCCATCTGTCATAACCCAACACAGGTAGGTAATTTCGTTCTCGTCGAGACAACCGCTGCACGCATTTCAGCGCTGAAAAAAAATTCTTAATGAAAGAACCTTCCGAACAATTAATAATTTGGCATGTTGCGTTGATTAAAAACCGGAAATCTATTATACGTACATACGTGTGTACTACGTTATCTGCATTTTCCAGCAGTGCGAATTTCTATTCGCTGGTACCCACGTAAAAATACGTAGGTACCAAACACGAAAAAGAGTCGTTAACATTGAGCGATAATTTTACGCAGCCTTTAGCCAATTTCTTCTCGTATAATTGCTATAATGCGGTTAAGAATATGGAATTGTTGCAAGGTAGGTAAACTTTCTATCCAACCATTATGACACTTTTGCGAGCTGAAAAAAAGAAAAAAAATCGCCGTGTATTCGTTCAATTAAAAGTATAAAAGTAATACGCCAACATGCGATGTTTTAAATTTTCAACCGCGTACTATAACCTTATTACTTTTTATTCTCGCATGATACCTACAATACACAACGCTCAACACCGTTTTAACCTTAACTTTCTTACAGTGTAAGTTGATTTATGTACTGAAATCCACCCACGCATCAAGATTTACAAAGCTCATCATCGTCGTTGTTGAAAAATACGAAACGCGCGGTAAGTAAATGCGTGATACTTCTTTCCAAGTTTTTTACTGTTTTTCCCTTTTCGCTTTCGGGTCGAATCATATTCGAATCACCTGTAGAAGTGATATTTTAATCGATAAAAGAACCACAATTTCGAATAAAATTTTCTGCAACGTAGACGTCAGTCAGTTTTTTTTTGCATGTGCGAGGAAAATCTCTCGTGCTGTAAGTCATACCTATATCTTTACATCATGGTTTAGTTCGTTTGGCTCAATTTTTTTTTCAAATGCCTACCTTTTTATTTCGTTTCGAATTGTCAATTCGCCAGAATGGATTGGTATGGTAGTATTTTTATTTATTTTTCATTGCCATCGTGTCGTGGATTTTTTTGTGAGGTTCGTTGAGTCTGATTGCTTGAACTCTGCTATCTATGTTCAAAATATATATAGGTAGGTAAGTATAATTTTTTTTTAAATAGGTCTATCAAGTACTTATAATTATGCAGATTTAATTATAGAGGCTTTACTGCTTCATAATTATATTCAATAATCGCTGATAGAATTTGATTTTTTCACAGCCTCGTTCATGAATGAATCAACCCTCTGGTAAACCTAAAATAATCAATTTTTAATCTTATGGAAGATTCGGATAAAAGCAACTTTATATTTCGCATAAACGACAATGGCATCGGCCCAAATCTTCTTCATCAAGTAAACTAAGCAACCAGATACTCAATTCCGAATATCGCCTGATTAGAATATATAACTAATCGTCGCCAATTTCAAATAGGTATGTCTAGAAAGAGGCTGGCAAGCTTACGGAGACTTCGGATCTGGAAGGGAATGGAATTTATGGTGGCGTACCAAAGGATTTCCTGTTTTTCATTGTCATCGACTGGATAAAGAACAGGTAACTTGTGAAGAGTTGTCTTTCGACAAATCGAGATGAAATTCGATCAGTTTTACATTCGGCATATTTGATTACAGTTTACCAATCATATACCGTACGCTTCATTTATCTGTAGAAAAGATAATCTTATTAGGTGTTTAAAGTGTATGAAAAAAATCTACGGGTCTTCGTTTGATTTCATGTAAGTAAGTTTCAGTACCTCGAATTAGGCTAGGATTTAAGTAGTTACTCACCTGTAAAGAATGGAAATCGGTCATTCGATTTTGGTGATATCGTTTCAGTCCTGATGGATTCAATCTGCCATTGGAGTACAAAAAATTATTAGCTTTTTGCAAATCGGAAGAAAAATTCGGCCACTCGCCTAATAAAGAAGTATGGATTTGCAAGCCTGTTGGATTAAGTCAAGGAAGAGGCATTTCCCTATTTCAGGTAAGCTGGGGTTTTCATTAAATCACAGCGATAGAAAAATCGACAGTTTAATGTACTTAATTACTAAACATTCTGCGAAACGAAATACTTTTCGGTAAAATTATCACGAAAATTATAACAATAAAAAAATGTAGGCTAGCGAAAAAATTTTCTTATCAATGAACAACAATACCTTACGATGACGTCAAACCAATAGGAATGAGCGTTTTTTGCTCATTTATACCTATGTGATGTCATTGGTTGGAGATCCCAGTGGAAAATTTTCGACATCATTTAAGTATTTTCATTTTTTTTTTTTTCAAAGTCATCATGAGATGATGAGAAAATGAAAAATAAACTGCGAAAATTTCATATGTAGTTGTTTTATTTCTCATCCAAAGATGCAAATAGGTATAGGTTACAGTATGAGAAGCTTGTCTTTATGTTCGAATAAGGATGTATGTACGTATCTATCTACTCGACTTTATCATTTTCTTTTTTTAGAGCCCCAGCGAATTAGTTTACAATTCAAATTCTGTCGTTCAAAAATACGTGAAGAATCCACTACTCATAGGCGGATACAAATTTGATCTCAGAATATACGTTTTGGTGCCATCGTTTCATCCATTAACCGTATACATTTATCGAGAAGGTTTGGCTCGTTTCGGAACGGAAAAATTTTCCTTGAATAACTTGAAAAACCGCTTCGCTCATCTTACCAACAGCTCGTTGAATAAGTTAGGTCCCGGTTACTTGGAAACTAAGGAACGTATAGGATCTGGTGAGTAATTACAGTATTCAGCTTCAAAAGCGAAATGAAATCAACTTATAAGAAAAATTACTTTATTAGTGTATGAAAGAGATGCACATCATTATTTAATTTTACGAGCTTCGTGTCATAAAATCGATACCATAAACTCGGTTCTAGGTTGTAAATGGAGTTTACAACAGTTACGGTGTTATTTACAACAAACAATCGGCTCCGATTGGTTGTTATGGCAAAATATCTCCACGATGATTGTACTCACAATAGTCAGCCAACTATCCAAAGTACCAAATACGGTGAATTGTTTCGAATTTTACGGTTTCGATATTTTAATAGATTCGGAATTGAAACCATGGCTGATCGAGGTACCTTTTATTTCTTATACTTACCCATTCTTTACCTATAAAAATTATAGGTACCCATGCTGGTATTTTCAATAGGGAAAAAAGGGAAAAGTTATTTATATATTCATAGGCTAAAAAAATTATAAACATTTTAATTGCAGGTAAACCTAAGCCCTGCTTTGAGCATCGATTGCAGCCTAGACCCTGATATTAAAAAACCAATGATACACGATATGTTCGACTTAATCGGCTTACCGATGTGTAACACAGGCCTAGCTCTATTCACCGCCGGTCCGAATCCGATAAAGCGAGCGAGTAGAAAATCTTCGGAACCCTTCATTAAAGCTGCCATTAAATGGAAACAACAACGTTCGCGAATTCGTAGCGCCAAAAAAACGCTAGTCAGGAACATGGAATTCGTCAACAATCGCGAATACGACGAGAAATCACGCTGGGGCAACGGTAGAAATTGGAATCTACCCAAAGGCAGCGAAGGTAACTGGGTCAGGGTGTTCCCTCTACTATCGTCCAACAACAACAGGATCAAATTCGTCAAGCTGAACAATCACAACCATAGGACGTATAGCACGGATGAAATCAAATCGGTCGTATCTTCCATTATTTCTTACTCGAAAATCGCCAAAGAAATTTTTCAATTGCATCCGCACGCTGATGAAGATCAACTTAATAAACTCATGTTGCCTTATCTTAGGCCGGATTCGAAAATTTGGTTACCGCCTAAATAACCTAACACCGAACCGAGTGAAGAAAAATTTCTAGTAATTTTCAAAAAGTACTTTAGTAAGTACCTATATTATGTTATAGCGTGTCGAGTTGATTTTTTTCTCTTGCCAGTAGAATGGTTGGCCTTCATCTGTCGAACCAATAAATTTGAAATATTAAGTACCTATCTAAAATTTGAAGAGATTCCGGTGGTAATATTTTTATGTGGTCTCGTGTTCGATCAAATAATAAATTTAATTGCGTTGTAATACGATTCATTCTTTTTTTTATACGACAGAACACAACTGAAATGATAAGCACTTGAGCAAGGAATGTCTTTTTAGGCGATGCGATGTTTATTTTTAACCCAACATTTGCATGTTTTCTGAATCAAAGAGAGTGCAATTTGCATACATTGCTACAATAACTCGGTATTTGGCGACAGGTATTGATTTTTTTCAAAAATTATGATAGGCCTGCCTACCTTAATAGTCGCAGTCTGAAGGTAGTATTTCAAAGCTGCGTTTAAAAATTTATATACTTCTATTCCTTTAACAGACTACGAGTACTTTACTATAACGTATTAGATAAATACGTCACGATCACGACTATAGCACATCTTTCAGATTCTCATAACATCGCAGAAATGTGCTGATTTTGCGAAACGATTACAATTAAATGATGATTTTTTCAAATGGATCTGGTTTCATCGTTCGTCTATCAACGTAATAGAATACTTCCATTAACCACAAACAAATATCAAAACAGATAATAACACGTCAATATAATATTTAAAATTACACAACTAACAAAAACAATAATGAAGTTAATAAATGAAAAAGAAAGAAAACAAACGAAAAAAAAATAGCTGGTAATTAAAAATTACACGTATGTAACATATATAAGTGATTATCACACAGACTTATTTGAGATTTCAGTAAAAATACCGCAAATTATACTAATACAGCAAACGATAACACAAATATAACAATAAACACAACAAGAAGAAGACTATACCGAGAGAAAAAAAAAACAAAAAAATAATAAACAATATCACGAACAGTTTTTCTACCCTTCAGTAATAAAATTATATTATAGGTACATTGATTAAAAGAAATAATAATGCCGACAAGATTTAAATGCACTCAGCTTACAGTCGAAATTTTAGGCACACCTGATTACCTCACATCAAGCTAGTCTTACCAGTCACACAACATCTCTGCTCCAATACTTTTCGCAGCTGTTTCAGCGTATTGAGACAGACGGTAACGCAACACGACGACTTATCGGTATCATTTTTGGAACAATTCTTAGCACAAGATTTCTTCTTATCGGCGATATCATTAGCGACGTCTTTATTCGAACAGGTTTGCAAGACTTCCCTTAAATTGTCCGACAGTTCTCGGCAACAATTTTGATTCTCGTTTGGTTTTTCGACGTTCTCAATATGTTGAGCAGTTCGGGAAAGGAAAGCTAGATCGCCGATATCGACGTATTCGTTTTTCGTATCGTTTTTATCGACGTCTTGGAGAAAGTTCGCTTCGAGAGCGTTGTTTTCTTCATTCCACAAGAGTGTCTCGAAATCGGGCATGAAGAATTCGCTACTCGTAGGATCGTTCTGCCGAGGTACATCGGTTTGGACGAAACTATCGATCCATTGGCTAGGTACGGAAAGTTGATCGTTGTTTGACGCATCACCTTCGGCTATACGATCGAATCCTAGGTCGCCTAGTACGTCTATCGTATCGGTCAGGCCGGTCGTAGCGTCGGTATTTTCGAAATTACTAACGGTCGATTGTTGCACGGTGAAAGGATCTTGGGCCACCGCAACGTTTTCCAAGAACTGGGTGCTTTGTATAGATTCTGAAGCTATGTTCAGGATCGTCTCGCTGTTATCTTCGTAAACGCCTTCGTAACCGCTGTTGATTATCTCGGGCACGGCGTAAGACGAATCTCCAATATGGTTTTTCAGACTATTGATGACTTCGCCGTTATCCAATACGCACATGCGGAAGATACCGTCCGGACCTTTGCCTATGTTTTGACATTGCACTTTGAAGTCTTCGCAACCGGCTTGGATTTCGACGTTGGTGTTGCTCAAGGTGTTCGTCAGACTGCTCTCGTCGTCTAAGCCGTCGCAGCTGGCCGATTTTTGGGTTAGAGCTTGGACAACGCTGCCTGACAGGTAGGCGTCTACTTCGATCTCGGTGGCTGAGTCATTTTCCATGGCTACGGCTCTCATGTTCTCTTCGGTCAGCGGGATTACTACGTAGCCTGCGGGTAATAGGTGGGTTTAGAATGGGTCGTGTTCCAGGTCACGATTTAGTTACGCGAACGGAAGCTTACCTTGTAGTTTCTCGTCTTCGGAGGTTACCGGTTCGACTGGTATTAGTTCTTCTTCGGGTGACTGAGCCGAAACGACCGGTTCGATTTGAATTTCTTCTTTGGTAATTGGTAACATGTCTTTGTAATCTTCGCTGTCGGATTCGAAGTCCATTTGGGTGGTTTCGTCGTCGTCGCTAAGCGGCTCATCTTCCATACTCTGGAATAAAATTCGTCATTTCGTTGTTGAAAAATAAATTTCCAAATTTTCAATCTAATTGGTTTATTCTGACGATCGATCGGAATCGATCATTTTTTCCAAGTCGAAATACGTGCCTGATGGGTTTTTGAATGATTTGAAAGACTATGCTTGGTGTGAAAGGATTTTTTGCACTCGTTCTGAGAGCACGTAAACGGTTTCTCTCCGGTATGCGTTCTTTTATGAGTCTTCAAGTGATGACTTGCGGTAAACGCCTTACCACATCCTTCCTCGACGCATCTAAAACCATTTTACGACTCGAATAACAATTCCAAAATTGCTCCGATCGATCATTTTACAAGAAGAAATAAAATGTTACTTGTAAGGCCTTTCTTGCGTATGAGTTCTGACATGTTTTTTAAGATCGCTCAACGTGGTGAAATATTTTCCACACCCTGTGTGTCCGCAGTTGAAAGTATTTCCGCTGTGTAATCGTTGATGAGCTCGTAATCTACAACACAAAGTACCAAGTTTCAGACTAACGCTAAACTCGAGTCCAAAGTGAGATTAGGTATCTCCATACCTGTACAAAGTACTAAATGCTTTTTCGCAACCGTCGTGGGTACATTCGAAGGGCTTCACTTTGGTATGAACTCTGATATGTATTTTCAAACTGTACGAGGTTAAAAATGCTTTACCACATTGCGGCTCCGAACATTTGAAACGATATTCACCTGTGAAAATAAAAAAAAAAGTATAAGCTTAAAGGATTAAAGTGACGCTTGATTAAAGCGATATCGTGTCTTCAACGGATTAATACTTTATCGTTTGACATTTTGATTATAAAGTATTCTACAAAATGATAATGCACTTCAGTACGTATAATTGCGTGTAATTCCATTTTTGTCAAGATAAATATTTACTTAGGTGAATGTCTAGTGTTGGACACCTTTTTTTTACACGTCATTGTTTAAAGTAACTAGGTACACAATAAGGTAATTTTTTAAAACCTATTAAAATGAATGGAGTGTGAAGATGATTTGATATCGTAAATGAGATTTTTTTCATTGAAAATGAGCTATGTGAAGACGTAGATTATGTCAAAAAGTTAGTATAAAAAATCTATGATCAAACAATTGGCAAACAATTATTGTTGAGAATTTCACCACGATGCATCGTTGATCGACTTTAAATAATTAATTATTATCATTGTTTTTTTAGAGAGGTGAAATGCTCTATTTTAATGATCGTAGATAAGTAAACACAATCAAGAGTACATTCACTTCTTTCGATAACGATTCATGAAAGGGGTTTTTTATTTACGTGATTAATTTTTAGAAAATGTGCACCCACAATGTTTCAACAAAGACTAAGCCATCAAACAGTACATGGGAAAGAATCGTCATTGAAATATTGAAGAATATCAAAGCTTCCCGCAAGCAGGCTGCACACTGAGAACGTATTTTCAATTCTCAGTACCGTTCGTACTAGGTCTGTTCCAAAAAAAAAAAACACCAAAACGACATACACGACCCGAAACAATTACAAAACACCCGAGAGACGATCAATAAAATATAAAATAGAAAAACAACGACTAACAGGACAGGAAAACAATTGATATCACACGGTAAGCATTGATAAAGCAATTTACCATGTTAGTTAAAGCCGACGTTATAATTCTTCTTACGACGAATATAGAAAAGCTGTAAAAAGAAACACGAATATTACAAAAATGTAAAAAAAAAAGAAGTTTCACAAGTTATATAAAGCGTATGAATAGCACTTTGATACACTTAAAAGAAAATATCCTTGAAATAGTACGACAATAGGCGATTAAGAGTTTATATAATTGTAAACCCGGCATGCACGCGACTGGTTCATAGAACTCGTTACCTTTATGCGTTTTCATATGGGTCCTCAAGTTACCGACAGTACTGTACGTTCTGCTGCACCCATCGTACTGACAATTATACCTTTTGATTTCACGTTTATTCGTTGTAGGGTCAGTTGTTTCGATTGTGATTGTCGCATGAGTCAGGTTCTTCGGAATGGAGCCATTTTTACCGGGTCTAAAATGCATTTTGATCTCATCCGGGGTGATGGTGTGATGTATGTAACTAAGAAAGAACAAAGCGAAAAATCCATCAAGTATTATCTAATCTGAAAGCGGTAAACTATCTGTCGATAAGTGCGTATTGCCGTATGTTGTTCAGTCGTAATACCCTGCGCTTTCATCATGTTCGTCGATCTTGGCCACGTATGTTGTACGTTCTGGAGTATCTTCGATGTGCGCCGTATAAATTGCGCTCTCTTCAAAGGCGCTTTCCAGCAGCGAAAAATCTATAGTGTCTTCGAATTTGATGAATTCGCTCATTTCAGCATACCCTTCGGGCGAGTTGATTTGATTTTCGGGTTCGGGTAACTCCTCCATTATCACAGATTGATTCACTGCTTACTAAGCACCTATACGTATTTTATAATAATTTTTCACATGCTTTGATCAAACTTACGACAGAAAAAGTAAATTTACATCGTACTTTAAGGAAATTTCGACATCAACCGAACACGAAATTACTCTTGAAATTCTCAAAATTAATCAAAACAAAATTTGAAATTTGATAGTAGTTGGTCAGTGTTGCTTAGTAGCAAGAATGAAGAGTACTTTAATTTAATAAACATAATAATTTTTCATTTTTCCGTACAAATTATTGCTTGGAGAGAAATACCAAAATTGGCAAAATTCAAGTTCAAGTTGTAAAAATAATAACTTATTTAAACTTAAAACTTCAAAGTTCAAAGTTACTTGTTTAAAAAATGAAACTTTTCGGAATTTTCGTACGTTCATTTTATTTAGCTCTTAAATAGCACTACTACCTAAATTGGGAGTCGTTGACATTTTTGATCATTCAAAATCAAAAGTGGTCAGGGTCAGGGGTTCGAGTAATGGAAATTTTTCACCGTCGGGGTAGAAAAATGTTTCGATTATCAGGTTTATTCCGTATAAAAGAGAAACAACACGTTTACCTGACTAATTTTGGGTCGTAGAATTCGAATTTGGCACTGAAATCGAGCTATCTCAACAGTTTTTCAATTTTGGAATTTTGAAAAATTTGGCATTACTGGCAAATTTTTTAAAATTTTGAAAAACGCTCTGAATTGGAAAACTGACACCAGATTCGTGTTTCGCGACCTCGAAATAGTGAGAAAAACCTGGAAGTCTACGAAAGTTGGTTAATTGATTCGTCGATTCGAAACGAACCAATTTACTATAGCCGCGTGCTCTGTCGATCATTTCGACGCGTTCGTCTATTCGAAGTTGCCCAATACACATGAGCAAATTTCATACACCATTTTTTCAAATTGCTATTAGAATATTTTAGACTTTGGCACACTACGAAAAAATTACCAATAATACCTTCAACTGCGACGAGTTGCGGTAGAAAAATAAGTTCGATCAAAACCCATTTTAGGGTTTGAGATTCCTTCACCTGATCTCCAAACTGCTTCAAAAGAGGAGAATTTTAAAAAATAACACACGTCGTTATAAAAATCGTTTATATTTATATGGTTTCGCGTGAGTTTGTACACATAAAAATGCATACAATTTCACGAATAAAAGCAAATAAACAATGAAATCAAAATAACAAAAATGAAACGAAAAAACAACGCTAAATCATCCAACAAAACACAAAAATAAGAAAACATTCGAGAATAATCTCGATATAATGTTTCATATTTTTACGAACTAATCATAAAAAACTACTTATCGATAAACAATTTCAAATGCAGCTGGTAGATTTTAGTCGATTAGGACTTTTTTCAACTTCCTTTTTAGGTAGGAGAGATACGTCTCGTCAATGGCGAAGTCAAAATTACAGCAGTCATTCTACCCCACCCTAGAAGATTTTCCTACTTTAGAAACGAAAAAACAAATAAAAAGTACGAACTTTGGTTTATAAAAAAAAGGCACAAGTTACACAGAACCCTTACGATAAACGAAACTTTTTAAAAATAAATTTATATCTTTCAATTTCAAAATAAAAATGAAACACTTACGTTAAAAAATAATCAAATCAAACGACGAATACCTTAAAATGAAATAATGAATATTTCTGTCACTATATAGTCGATCTGACGATGAGATATGTTTGCATAAATTGAGAACTTTTAATCAAAGAAATGAGCCTACGAGCCTACAACCAAATCTAAAAACAAATCTAAAAATTTCAATTAAAAAAACGTAATATCAACAACGTAACTGCATATTTGGCAGTATGAAAATTTAAAACAAAGACCTAAAACAAGACAAACGAACGATCCAGTATTAATGTTTAAGGTTCAGTCTAAACTAGATAAAAAAATTTCAACACAAACTAATTTCAAAATACAATTACCAGACTCGAAGATTATCACAAGAAATTTTCATGCGTTCGTTTCGAAACACAAATCACAAATCGGCTTCAAATTAAAAATCAATATATGTAACATCGAAGCACCTAAACAAAAGCTCGCATTCAAGACGACGATAAAACAGCATGTCGCGTCGTTATAAAATTAAAACAAAAAACCTAACCAAAAAGAATCGCTAACACAACTTGAGAAAACCGTACAGGTGAGCGAATCGTCGACTGCCAAATCAAAAATACTTTCCGAGCAGTTTATCCAAATCTTCGACGAACTGTCTATGAAGCGGCACATTCCTCCAGCGTCCCGTTCTCAGCTCCTCCGAATACCTGCACCATTGAAATTCGTGCCATCCCGCTTCGGTGGTGATCAATAGGTGGGACGATTCGGCAGGCCAGACGGCTTTACCAGATAAGAACTCCGGTAACGGTCTGACCAACCAGAACGAATCTCCGTCCTCCATAACCAAATGCCCAACTGGCTCGGTTTTATAGTAAACAAATCCTTGGTCGATGACGACGGCTTGGTGGTGCACGAGAAAAGGCCTAGAGATACTGCTAATCAATGGTAACCGGACACGGGTGAATTTCTCTCTGATTTCGCGATCGTCGGCGACCAGCGCGTCGTGGGCTAAAAATCTGCAAAGCCAACTGCCCGGAGTAGCTTTCCAAATTGGATCGTATTCCATTAACAGTTCCCAAGCGTTATGCGGTATGCAGTACGATCGAAATACGTCGTTGGACATCAGTTCGTTGTGTATGGCGTAGAATAAAGTGAATATGATCAGATCTAGGTTCAGTATGGCTCGAGTCGAAGCTACGACTACTTGCTTTAGCTGCATCGACATGGTGGTATAAAAAGCCGTCCTGGCAGCGCCGAAAATCATATCCTGTATAGGTCTGTCGAAGTAATTACTAAGGAACTGTAGGGCAGTTTCTTTATCCTGCATTGACAGCACGGTAACTCGAGACGGCATCACCCAGACGTAATTGTTACCGTCTACGAAAGTCGCCACTTCGTAGCCTATAGGAAACATAGCATTCATACCGGCCGCATAGCACAGCGGCATTTGACAGCGACATTTCATCTTGAGGCTGGCCAGTTTACTGTAGTTCTCGTAGCTGTCGGTGGCTTTCATCGTCTTCGCAGGCGAGATCAAATAAACGTAGCCGGAGATATTGGAAACGTAAGTGGTGACCAGTTTGCTCACGAAATGCTTAGCCGTAGGCGAATCCAAAAGGAAATCTTGTACCATAACCATGATGATATCTGCTCAGGCTACGCAAAGTAAAATACCGTATAAAATAAACTTACAAAAATTATCGATTGGTAATAGGCCTGTCTGGAACTGATAAAAACTCACCTGTGTTTCACTTCAGCAACGAGACCAAAGTAACCCAATCTTACTACTAGATATGAGAGTACACCAAAGTTGACTGACATTACCGCACAGTTATGCTGTTGACAAACAAAATTACAGCGTTAGACGAGCCAAGAGCTGTAAAATAAATGAACTTTGAAATGAAAAATACGTGAATTTTACGCTACCAAAGAACTGTGATATTAAACACATTGAACTCGCATCTTCTGCTTCACAACGTTTAGGTTTCGTTGGATATTAATTACACTACTAAATTAGAATAATTTCAGACGGAATTCCGCTGAAATAACACAGTTATTAATTTAAAAATACCAAAAAGTGTTGATAATTGATTAAAAGTGTAATTAAAATCAAAATCGGCGTTTTGGCATAGTTTGTTTACAACAAGCACTCCATAGCGTCTAAGCAGCATACGTAGGAGCAATTCTATCGAGTTGCTTCGGCAAGTGTCGGGTTTTCTCGGTTCAACTTTTTGACCGATTAATATAATTATTTTTTTCTTTTTTTCAACTCCAACTCCAATAATTCAATAGTTTCGATATTTATATTTTATATTATTCTCATCTATTCAAGTACGAAACTCACCCGAAACTAGAAATCGCTAAAACCCGATTCAAAGTGGTACCAAAACAGAAACCGGAACTGGTACCAAAATTCACGAATCAAAACCAAACCGAATACAAATTTCAGCCCCCCTAGCTCAAAAAGGGGTGGAGCTGGAAGCTTCCAATTTCCAAAGTAAGTTGGTTATTTTTTTAAAAAATGGTGTTCTGTCCCAAAAACCCCAAAAATGTTGCGTAAAAATGTGTCTAGAACACTCAAAACATGTATAGTAGAATTTTCTGCTCCACAAAAAAATTCTTGAACAACGTTTTGGCAGTTTTCGGGCTTTGTTTTCGGGGCAAAATCAAGACTTTCCAGCTAATCGTCATTAGCTTTTAGCTATTGGCTTTAGCTTAATTTTTTCATTAGCTGAAATAAAGCTGGCTTTTGGCTAGAGATGTAAGGAAATTTATTGCGGTAAATTTCCCGAGGCAAAATTTTATTTCCTAAGAAATTTTGGAAATTTTCGTGTTTCCACCGTTAGTGGATGAAATTCATAATACAAAGTCATTATAGGGGGTAAACATGTTTTCAGTTGAGTTTTTCACGTTTTCATTGTTTCATGCTTCTACGGACACAATTTTGATTATCTTCATCCCTTTAATGTGTGTACTGTACTATAAGGTCAATGACTGTAGCGTAATGTAATCATTTTTTGCTTTTATGTGAGTGAGTAACTATGCTGAACCGCCATGTTCATGCTTTGAAAACGCCCGAGCGTTGAATCTTGCTCCACGCAGA
>FIZT01031847.1:0-18922 GCA_900065295.1 Paracoccus marginatus
ACCCATAAATGGCAAAAAACTAGTTTTCAGGGGGCTGTGGCCTCAAAAAAGTGACTTAGAGGGGGGGGGTTGGGGAGGTTTTTCAGTATGTGATAAAGTAAACCCTCTTCTACAGAATAAACCACAAAAACCTTCTATAGTAATTTGTTGGGGGTCAGACTTAAATTCTACTGTACTATAAGCTACGTAGTGGTTTCAATTTTAATTTTACGTACATTTATTTACTTTTGCGCGTACCGCGTACCTATCCGGGGGAAAAAAGTAATATCCGATTGGATGCAATTTGATACAATTGAATCCAAAAGATTCTGAGTGAATAGGGAAAAAATCGATCCACTTTGATCGTAAAATAGGTATCTGATTGAATCTGATCTTTTTTTTTTCACTTTGAATAAAGAAATGTCCTTATTAGATCAATTTGGATTCACTTGTATGCAATTTGATTGCACCATTTTTCGGATCCAATTACGTTTACTTTTTTTTTTTTTTTTTAAATCTGAAAGCGTTGATTTTCTAAAATTTTCAACAAATTCAAAAAAAATTTTTAAGCCTTTGTAAAAACTTTGATACGATTAATTCCCATTCAGTCCGCAATCAACTTACGAAACTGAAATTTTGGTTTGGAGTAAGGCAATAGTGATGTTGTTCTCGCCGCGTCGAGGCATGTCACCCATCTCACCAACGCTGGTGGGACTACTGCGACGTCGCGCACGCTACAAACTTTGCTCTGGGGTACGGATTAATATGCATCGATTGGGCTGAAAATTTTTTGGCGTCATTTTCTCACGTAGTGGCGGTAGTGGTACAAAACTAGGAGAGGAGGGGAGATGGCGCGAAAATAATTCGAAATTTTTTTTCCCCCATCGAGTAGGTATGCTGGATACTCCATTTTTTCTTTTCTTTTTCATTATTTCGCTATTGTTATTTATTATCATTATTGTGTAGTTTTATTTTTCTTCTATGCGTTAGCTATGGTTATGAACGTACAAAGAGCGGATTTGATTGAGTATCGTATTAAGTTTTATTTAATTGGCATGAAATTCTGTCTGTATTTTTATGTTTCGTTTTTCATGTTTTTCTATTTATTTATTTATTTTATTTGTTGTTCATTTTAATTACTTTAATTTCAAGCATTTCGTCTTTCTTTGGTTTTTGTAGTGCGCTGATAAAATTTTTCCATTTTTACGTAATATCTACGTGTAGCTAAATGAGCTACGTAGATTGTATAACTATCCAATCTCCATTCATTCAAGTTATTACCAGTAACCTCATATTTTATTAAATTTTGCTCTTCTTGTCAATTCAAATTCAATTTGTTTTTGTTTCCATTGCTTTTTTTTCTCGTTCTACGATTTCTCAGTGATCTGGGTACAGATTTGGAAATTGGAATTGATTTTTTCTAACATCTAGCTTATTGCGCTTGCTTTACTTAGAAATTTGAATTTTATTTGCTTTTATAACGTGTCACGTACTTACTTATTGATTTTTAATTTTATTTTTCATGTTTTCCAACAGTTGACGAAGGTGCAAAGACAGCCGAAGCAACACCTGCTAGTGGGAACGGTATGAAAAAGAATTCGTCTTACGTGTCGAGCAATGGCATCTACAATGGTAATCAAATCGTCGTCGAAGTTGAAACGAACATTCCGATTTATAAGACTAACGGAATGTTACCCAATTCGTAGTGAGTATCTGCGAACTACGTAGGATATGAGACGATCGACACTTTTATCTCATTTTACATTATCCGTTTCGTTTTATTTTGCAGCGCTACGAAGTTCTTGAGTAAAGACGAAATCAGTATCGAATCGCCGATGCCCGAATTACGTAATATATCTCGAATCAGTAACAACAACGAAGAAATGAATACGGATACCAAAAAGAAAGTACGTAAACGTACATGCTGAAGTAAATTCTTGACTGGTGGCGTGATCATTGTATGTACTCGTATGTCTAAAATCGTACCTATTACCTCTATATTTTGGCAGAGACCTTCGGAGAAAGCGTACTTCATCGCCAAAGAACTACTGTCGACAGAGCGAACGTACCGAAAGGATTTAGAAGTCATCAGTTTTGTAAGTTTCGTCTCGACGAGAAAACGAGAGAGACGAAAATCAGAAAATGTATCAAATTGCTGAACTCTTTTCGTCGATTAACTCGTTGTTGTTTCAGTGGCTTAGAGACGAATTCATCAAAGAAGACGACGATTTAAACAACTTCGAAGCGATCGATCGTCTATTGCTGATGATAGATCCGATTTACGATGCGCACTGCGTACTGCTGCGTGAGATTGAAATTCGAGTTTCTAGCTGGGATCCTCCGTACGTCGGAGACATATTGTACAATTTCTTTGAAAATTTAAACGTAAGTAAATTAGGTACCATACAAATACTTCTACACGCAAATATCATCACGTGTGTACGTTTTTAATCGTCGTTGAAACGATTTTGTTTACAGTTGTACGATAGGTACCTAGAGGAACATGGAAAAATTCTCGAAGAAATTAACACGCTGTACGCTTCCAACGATAAATTCGAAACGTTATATAGAGAATTCGAATCTCAAAAAATTTGCTACTTACCTTTGACCGCTTTCATTCTGAAACCTTTGCAAAGACTGTTACATTATACTCAAATATTAGATAGTGAGTGCGAGTACCTCTCTCAGCTCTATCTATTATACGCTTCTACCTATTTACATCATTGTGTATAGGTACTTATAATGTGAAATGTTGCGTTGACAGATTTGTTGAAATATTACGGGAAAAATCACGCCTGTTACGAAGATTGCTATCAAGCCAGATGCATATTGCTGAATACCGCTCGACACGTACCAAGTATCTTGAGGAAATCGGTACGTACTTGAAGATTTTACGTGAATTTCAATGTGTAATGTTTGTAATAATTGCGGTGCTCGTCCCGTAGGAGAACTTGGCTTTATTGTACGAGCTGAGTCGCGATATCAGCGGCGTGGATAGCGTTTACTTTCCAGAAAGAGAGTTCATCAGACAAGGCTGTCTGTCCAAGTTTTCCCAACGTAAAGGATACCAGCAGCGAATGTTCTTTTTGGTACGTTCTAGTTTTTTTTTTTTTTTTTTTACAAATGAAGCAACTCATTCTTGTTCTGCTCTAAGCGCTGTTCTTTTCTTGTTTAGTTTTCGGACTTGCTGCTATATTCGGCACGATCCGGTCATATGTTCCGAGTACACGGCCAGTTACCGTTGAACAACGTCATCATCGAAGAACGGCCGGATACGCCGCAACAACATTCGTTTTCCATTTACGGAGGTAATCGCGTCGTCACCGTGGCCGCCAGTAGCGAAGAAGAGAAAGACAAATGGCTCGAGGATCTTACTAACGCCATTCAAAGGTGTAAGACTATCGAAAACCATTTGAACGGCGGAGTCGACAGTAACTCGTTGTATTATTACAGTTTAAAGTCGTGCAGTGAGTATCTATGCCTATATTATGGTACCTAGGTGGCATTCAAATTGAGTATCGTATTTTTATATTGAAACGGGTTGTTTTCAATTTAGATTCGTCGGACGATATCGCAGACAAGTACGAAGATATCAATAAGGCGTTAGCTGTCGCCAGTCAACGTAGCAATAAAACGGTCTACGTTTGCTGGCATCGTAATACCAGTATCAGCATCGATGATCACCTTAGAGCCGTCGAGGTAATAATGAATGATTAGTTCTTCTACCTAACGTAATAATTTATTACTTACCCACACTTAGCTTACTGAACACGACGTTTGTTATCGTTTACAGAATCAACTAAGCGGATTCTTGCTGAGAAAATTTAAAAATAGCAACGGCTGGCAAAAGCTGTGGGTTGTGTTTACTAACTTCTGTTTATTTTTCTACAAATCATCTCAAGTGAGTGAACTTGAAAAGCATCGCCATGTTGCACAATTTTACGTAGAGTTTTAGCGGAGAGTTTAATTTCTAATTCAAATTGCAGGAAGACTGCCCATTGGCTGGATTACCTTTATTGGGTTACACCATCACGACGCCGGCCGAGAAAGACGGCATACAGAAGAATTACGCGTTTAAATTGCAGTTTAAGAATCATATATACTTTTTCAGAGCAGAAAGCGAATATACTTTTAATAGGTGCGAGTCGTTTTCATTTTATTTCACTATCTTTACTACCCATGTACGTAATATCGTTAAGTAGTTATCGTCTTGCTAATTGACAAGTTCTTTTTGCAGGTGGATGGAAGTAATCGGTAACGCTACGCAGCACTCTGGTCGACATCGATTGTTCAGTAGAAAAGAAAGCGCTCATTTGGATATTAATTTGACGTGAATCCAAGTCCATTCATCGAACGTTTTTATTTTATATTTTTGTTTTTTCAGATAACTCATTCTTCATTTAAAAGTGCATATTCTCGTATGCCATATAATGTATTGTTCGATCGAGAAAAAGTCGTTCGTGTATTCCTAACGAGGCCATTATTGGATATTTCTTGACTAAGCAGGTGATTATCCGAGACTTGGAAATAATTGTGTTCGTATTTCATTAAAAAAAATTTTGTACGTATTTAATACTTTTATTTAAAAAAAAAAAAAAATTACCTATAATGCGATTTTGTACTTTAGTTATTATTGTTGTTAATTTATTTTGATGATTGAATTAAGAAAGAAAAATCTAATATCAATTAATATTTTTTAATGATTGTATTGATTTTACATTGTGCATGTCAAGTCTTTTTTTGGGACTTCTTTTACTGCGATGCGCTGTATTTATAATTAAAAATCGTTGAAAAGTTGTCGTTGTTCAATTCAATTATTCCATCGTATTCGTAAATAAAAAGAAAAATTTTCAATCGTGTTTTTGTATATTTAATATAGAGTTTGTTCAAGTCAGCGATACGATTGACAAACAAAGAAAAAAAAACAACAAAAAAAACAAACTAAGGAATAATAAATTTACGAAGAAAATTATCATATATCCGCAGACAAGAATTGATCACTGAGTTCGACTTTTTCGCCTGGTTTAAAGGCAGGCATACCCAAATACGGGCAACTTGCACATCTGAATGCATCGCCCAAGTAACACTGAAACAAAAAAATGAACGTTGCGAATTACACTATTAATGTTTTTAATGCGCTATATTTTCTTTGTAACTCACGTTTCCACACGATGACTTGGCCTGAGAACTATCTTTCTTTTTGTCTACTTCGGCTTCGAGTTCTTCAGCCAGTCCACAAGTGCATCCTTTGCATGCTTTTCTTTTACCAGTCGTTCCGCAAACTGGAAACATGTGGAAAGTGTTGTAGCATTAATAAAGTTTGTACCGTTCGCAAAGAGTTACCGAATAGAAGCACCTTTTAACAATGCTGGATCTGGCTTCTTCAAGTCATCTTCGTCGAGTAACTCGTCAGCATTTATGTAGTCGTCGTCGTTATCGTCCAGTTTCCATACAGAGGCTACGTCGTTCGCGGCGGGCTGCGTATTCGATAAAGATAGGGTTTTGAATGAGCCAACCTGTGATTTATTGGAAACACCGGATAGTATAAATCGAAAATATTAGTGTCGTTATAATATATTATGCAATTTGTGAACTGTGTAATTCAGATTTACTTCGTAGTGTGGCTTTTCACTTCGAACGCAAACGATCTCTTTGCCGCTGCAACCGTGAAATTCTTGATCGACAGTCGCATCGTCAATGCGAATGGAAAATTTTTTGGTGGGTTTGAGATCGATGTTAACGAAGCCGGAAATCAATAAGTTTTTCTTCAATTGTTCACTGCGATCGGAATCTTGTGTAATTTGATACACAACGAATCGTCCGCCCGGTTTAAGTACTCTCAAATAATTCGACAATAGAGACAAGTCGTACAAATTGGGCGTGTTTACGTTGAAGCATACTATTGTGTCAAATTTTTCGTTCAGACCTGGAAAAAATGTGGTTGTTGAAAGGTTACAGACTGAGGTTTCTATGAATTCTACCAAAAAAACATCAAGTGTACAACAATGTTAAGTGTTACATACTTGAAAGCAAGGATGATTCGGCGAAAGTGCAGTTATTTTTCAGTTTTTCCGGAAGAAGTGATTTGAAGTTGGAAATTCCTTCGGTAAACAATAACTTTTCGTTGGATTCGATTTCTAAAACGAAATCCATGGTGGATGAACTTGGTTTGGATAACCACGAAAGTTTTTAGAAAATTACAACTCTGAAACACTTAACACTCGATTTTGCTCGACGGTGTGATCTAAATAATCTCTAATTTCGCGAATACCGTTCAACAAGACTTGAAGAAAAATGAATTGATAAGAAAAATACGAAAAATAACAATCAAAGATTTCTAAATTCTTGGATGATGAGTGAACGTGTAGCTAGCTTAGTCACCACTGGGCATTGGGATTGGCTGGTGTAGGCTGGTGGGATGCATTTACGGTACAACCTGTTAAAAATAAATACCATAATATTATCTACTTTGATAAAAGTACACGAATTGTGTTTCTTAAATTTTTGTGATTAAATAGTTATTTTAAATCAAAATTAATGCTCATTTAGTTGTGAAGAATCGTTAAACTATTAATTATTCCACGTACGGTTTCATTATGACAGTAATGGAGTATTTGCATTACAACTCATGGCAGTGTTCTTTGAATCCATTTCTGTCGTATTACTCTTACTATCAAAAGTAACCTACATTTGTTCAGGTTAGTCCTTTTCTGATTGAAGAGTTGTTGTATCAATCATCATATACTTACAGCTTTTAAAATGTTCTTGCATTTATAAACTAAACATCTAAGTAAGTACCTAATAATGACAACTGAAATGTGTTCTTACCGTAGGTCTTGTTGAATGTTACCCCACGCAAGTTGAATCGTTATGATTTTGGACCTAATGTTTTTATGGATAATTTTAGCGGTCATTCTTTTCATAATGGTTTCATCAATTATTGCTTGTTTGTGCGGATGTTGCAGAAAAGCCCAACGGTATGTCTAAAGTTAACACGTCCGTCATTGTTGGTGAATTACATATATCGTAATAACACTTTGATACATGATTACAGTGACGAACTTACGGGGCTATCAGGTAAAGTGAAAATTACAAATCCGGATATTCTTCACAATAATAATGCTCCTCTGGCATTATCCATCACTAGAACTACGTCTGACGATAATATTCCGCAGTCTAGTATTCCATCGAGCCATGCTTCAGCTAAAAGGTGTTTTTTCGTTAAAACTCGAAATTTATTGTGTGAGCTTTTTTAATTTTACGTTTTGTAATTAGAACGTCAACCATGGGGAGTAATAGTCATCCTGGAACTGCTACCAGAAGTCTTCCAGAAATACCGGTGGATGCTGCTAAAGCTACGTCTACGTTAGCTGCTACTTCGAACAATGGTAATTTCATAAGTTATGTCGGAGATACAAATTCTGATTTGTACGCTACTTTGGAAGAACATAAAATGAGTAAGTTTGATTATTACACTTCATTCGTAATAGTATTATTTTGAAGAAAATGTCTAATGATGTTGGATTTCAATAGCTTCTTCGTCGCCGAAACCCAAGCTTTCGGCTAATATGTTTGGATCATCGTCGCAATCAAATGGTACTGTGACTTATGAGCAAATCGACGAAAATTCAACGTATAATGACATCAAAGGTATGAATATTTTTTAAATTAGTCGCCATTTTTTGAAAACTATTTTACACCTAAAACTGCGTTTACTTGCAGAACATCCTTATGCTCAGGTGGATAATGATATTGATACCAATGTACCGTCAACGTCTAGGTAAATGACGCAAGTTTTTAGTTGGTATGTTTTTTCATAACGATCGAAAAATGACTCAAATGTTGTGTTTGCAATTAGAATGGATCGCGATTCTCCTGATGGCGCGGTTATTCCTCGTGAAGAAACGAACACGCCGGTTGATATTCCTGCTGCGAGTGCTATCACCGGTCATATAGCTGCTAGTAACGAACTTCCATACATGACTCCTCCCATACACAATAATTTCAGCGGTGATTCTCAAGATTCAACCAGTAAGCTTTGTATTGCTGTTATATTGGTTAAATGTTAACATTTTTTCTACTGAGAAGAAATATTATATTCTTACAGAAGGATACACGAGTATCACGGTGAGAGAACCATTGGCTAGAATTAGACCACAAAACAAACCAGCTAATCAAGATACTTCCGATTCTCATTACACAGTTTTATCCGACGATTCGGGTTAGTGTATATTGTATGAACTTTACCCTCTTTATTCCAAGTCACGAGACACTTTCGTAGAGATACGGTGTTGTTCAATTGATACTTGGTGTAGTGTTAATCCGCTAACTTTTGGGTGCGACGAAATTGCAAAGATGAAAAAAATTCATTCTTGCATTATCACCTACGCCTACTTTGCCGTCAGTGAATAATTACGTTTGTATGTTTTGACAGACGAAATGTACGCCGCCATTCAAGACGCATATACGAGTGGAAGCGAAACTTATGCTCAGATTCAGCCAGTAGCTAGCACATCGTTCGCGTATAACGCGCCATTGAATAATCACGGTTCTCCTAGAACGTCGAATGTTGCTCAGAAATTCAGTGAAGTATCAATTCATTCCAGACAAGGTAAGTGTACTAATAAAATACTAGTTGTACACTTCCAAGTTGAATGATATAATGTTTTATGTTGCGTAGCTTCAACATCGAGCATATCGAGCTCGCTAACGAATCGTAATAATTCGCCGAAAGAGAAACGCCAAGCGAATTCGCCTCTACCAAAGCCACCGGATATGACACCAGATGATATGTATGCCAAAGTACTGAAAAAACAGAAATACGAAACGGAACGCGGTAGTGGTAAAGATTCCACGTTCAGTACAGATCACGACTCCGCTATATCTAGTTTTCACTCCGGAGTACCAACCACTCTCGATCCGATTCATTTACACGATAGCCAGGATTGTGATAAACATAAAGACTCGAGTTCGAATCAAGGAACAGATGAGATAGATGGTATTGGTTTGAATGGGTGTTACGAAACGGTACCCGAAAGAAAGTACGTATAGTACGAGTTTTTTGTTATTTCATTTTCATCTTTTTCTTATCGATTGGTTGTCGTTTTCTTAATGAAATTTACACTTAGATCGTATCTATACTTGGACGAAAATTATTTCATCCTTTATTGTATTTGACAGTTACGAAATGCTGAAGGATTCGAGTCAATGTCCCGGATACGAAACTGTCGTCGAACAAAACTCAGGAGGCTACGAATCGTTACCAGAACCACCGGATAGTCTGACTCCGGGCTACGAACGTATCCGCGACTCAGCGTCATTTGCCGGGTATGAGAAATTAAAATACCATACACTCGACGAAGAATACGTCTTAGAACCGAATTACGAAGAGTTAAGACCGCGAAAGGAATCTAATCAGAGCTTCCACTGCTACGCCACCATCGATAAGAAAAAAACACTCAGCTCAGGTAATATTCCGGAACCGGATTACGCTAGTTTGACTAGAAGGCACTACAACGACGATAACTGGAATAACTCTGATCCGTTTTACGAACGAATTCGTAAACGATCGGGTGACGATGACGAAGACGGAGACGATAGCGACGTACACGATGTATCAAAATGCAACGACAGAAACAATAATCATTCTGAAGTCGCGCAACAGCCAAAAACTGATTGTTTAACGAGAAACCATTCCGTATCGGAAAATAACCTCAGTGATTTGTATTCCAAAGTTAACAAAACTAAAAGATAGTGCAGGCGGTAAACGAATACGTCGAATGTACCTAACATACTAGATATACATATACGTACTCGTCCGTGGTTTTAATTGTCCTACTTCGTGTTGTGGTTTAATTTTTGTTATATTTTGATAAGTTTTTTAATACGAGCATCTTCTCTATTTTTTATAAAAGTTTTTTTTTTTGAACAAAACATGTGGGTCGAGAGGCGTATAGGTACGAGCAAGTACGTGAGATCACGTTGAAGTTCAACTTCATTATAGAACGAAGAAAACACACGGGTTCAACCGTAGAATTTTAATTTTTTTTTTCAAATAACAAGAAACATACAGCACTTATAGTAAAATATCAATGAAAACAAATCAAGACGTAACATCTACGCAATGTTTTTTCAAATAAATGAAGTAAAAGGATGACAAAAAAACAACAGCATGAAGCAGTGGTCAATCGATAGGTAATAATTAAGTTTATAATACTGAAAAATTATCGAGTAATTGCTGCGAAGAAAATCCAGCCAAGTATGTAGGAAGATACGTTCGCACTTTATCGAACGATCGCAATCGCGTTGAGTGCAGGTACCTTGTTGATGGCTAATAATATGTAGATGAGGTGAATAGAAGTACAAGGTTCACAAAGCAACTTTTAGCTCGGTTGAACCGAAAATTTTAGATGAATAGTTCCATCTGTAAGTGTAAATTTGTCTAACGAATGAAACCTAGACACCAAATTGTCGAAATTGGCAATACTATGGGCAGGCAGTTATGCGACCGAATGCGAATGCGAATTCGTAGAATACTGAACCTTGAAAAAATATTTAACGACAAATAAAATGCATTGAAACCCTGTGTTTGTAAGTACGTTCGTGTATGTGTGTAAAATCAGTGGCATTTGTACGGAGCAATCGAGTCTATTTGAGTATTTACTAAGTGTTAATAAACGTTACCTCGAATGGCAAACAGAAAATTTTGAAATGTAGTTACTAGGACAAAATTGTGCTGATATACAACATAGTGCGAATATTAATTACGTTCGCCAGTAAATGCGGAGAAAAGAAGTGAAAATTAAGGAGCACTCTTCAAATGCTCGCCGGTCAATTCAGAGATCGGTTTCGGAGGTGTGGTTTCTTCCGCTTCTTTAGGCCAGTGATATGTAGCTGGTAACGGGCAGTCGTAGTTGTAGTCGTACATCTGGTCTTCGATAAATGCTTTTTTGTCCGAAGGTTCGGGATAGACGGACGCAATACCTGTAATTTTAACCATCATGGGTAGATATATTCGTCGATCAGTCGTCTTAATCACCTCCTCCTTTTTTATTTACCTTTTTGATACGCGTATTCGGCTATTCGAACGGCAATTTCTAAGGAACAACATTTTACCTTCTTCAAAGGCGGATATAAACTACCTTTGTCTAGGTCTTCCTGGGTAACGAAGTCGGCCACCGTCTAACGGAGTAAAAAACAAAATTAATAATTGCTTTTTTTCCCTTCATTCCAGTCGATGAAATAATCTCATACCTGCGCCGCAATGAGAAACAATTCTTCAGTAATGTGATGAATTCCGGTAGCTATAACACCCAGAGCCACTCCGGGGAATATATACGCATTATTTCCTTGGCCAGGTTGGTAGGTATTGCCATTCATTTCGAATGGCGGGAATGGCGAACCGCTCGAGAAAATACAACGGCCCTGTAGACGTGATTCAATCGTCGCGAATTAAATTTAACCCAAAAATATGGCTAGAAAAAGGTATACTTGCCTCGGTGTTAACGTAAGCATCTTCAGAAGTACACTCGGCCTTGCTAGTTGGATTACTCAAGGCGAAAATAATGGGTCTTTCGTTGTTATCCGCCATCACTTTGAGTACTTCCGGTGTGAATGCTCCACCCACAGCCGAAGCTCCTGTGTAATTCAGTTCTCGAGTTAATACATATAAATGTTTTGGAATCTTTTATCAAGATACCTAACCTACCTATCAATACTGACGGTTTGACTTCTTTAACAATTTCGGCGAAATTTTTCATAACCTCGTGTTCTTTGGCGTAAAATGCTTTATGACCTGCGACCACACGATTTCAGCAGCGATTGAAAATAAAATACATATATTTGCAAAATCGCCGGTTCACAAGAAAAAAAAACCCACCTTCGAGTCGACCTTCGGGTCTACCTCGAGTTAATAACCCGTCAATGTCCATCATCCAAATTTTATCTCTGGCTTCTTTGATCGATGTACCTTCGGCTTGCATTGCTCTGACACACAAATCAGCGATACCAATTGCAGCCTTTAATAATAATAAAAAAAAATCGACCGTCACATAAACTCAGAAAACAGTACAAGTATCTATAGGTAGAAATACACCTACTTCGCCGGCGCCCAAAAATAGGAATTTATTGTCGGAAATTCGTTTATTGGTTATTCTTCTGGAAGTTAATAAGCCAGCAACGGCTACCGAAGCGGTACCTTGTATGTCGTCGTTGAAAGTGCAATACTTATCGCGATACTTGTCCAGAAATCTAAATGCATTGTGGTTGCCAAAATCTTCAAACTGTGTAGCAAATGCGAAAGAATAATTCGATCATACGGATGGATTATCGAAGCATCTATAGAAAAATCTGACGCTTTTACTTGTATTAGAGTATTTTGGCCGTAACGTTTGACGACAGCTTTCATGAATTCATCTATCAATTCGTCGTATTTCGGTCCAACAACTCGATTTTGACGTAATCCGATGTATAATGGGTCGTTGAGTAGTTTCTATAAAATATAATTTCGTATAAATTAACGGGACAGACCGCATGAGGAAGAAAAAAAGTAAGGATTAGTAAAGGTTAGTTCGAGTGATTTTAATTTCATGCAAAGGTGTCTAAATTCAACATTTAGGTAGCCGTAGAAGCGAATTCGAAATTAATAGGTAACGAATATTTTGTTATTCGCCTGCTCAAGTTTGAGTATACAACTTTATCAACAGTGAGATAATTTTGATTATTTTACGCGGAAAAATATAAATTTTTCGAACCACACATACACGTATGGTATTGAACGAAATTCAAAATGAAAATTTTAAACATTATGTAAAACAAACGTACACACTGTCTATTACTTATTAAGTTATCAGGCTATTAATTTCAAGGATTTTCAGCCTGTGTGAAAAAAGTACTACCGAACATTTGTGTTCGTAGCAAAGTCATATAGGTTCGTAGTATGAGCGCGTAATTTGTTGAAAAAAAAAAATTCAAACAAGGATAGGACAGCGGAACTGCCGATAAGTACCGCAGCAGCTGTTCGTTATCTCGTCAATGCAAACTGAGTAAAGAAGAGGCGGACGCAATTCATGCGAAATTTATGCACAAGTATAACGAAAAAATACTCGCGGCTACTACGTCATTGTGTCAACATACGAGTATATACATTTGTATAACCATAACGTAGTCGCAGGAAGCGAAGAATATGTTTCTAATTTCGTATAAAAAGCGACGACAATCGGAACGTTGCATACTACATACTTATTGCAATTTTAGCGGTGCACTCGTAGCTAGAACCTATTTTTAAGTACCTATTATGTCTACTACGTTACTTGGTTGTTAGTTCCGACGTCAATGGTGATGGGTAAACATTGATGGGGTTTAATGCCAGCCAGAGCGGTGTATAATGCTAGTTTACCGACGGGAATACCCATACCGCATGCTCCTAAATCGCCTAATCCCAAAATTCTTTCACCGTCCGTTACCACAATAGCTCGCACATCCGGTTCAGGCCTAACGTACCAACACAACACCACGTAAACTACCTAGTACCTACTAATGTTACATTTTAATAATTTAATCGCATGCTATATCATCTAAATTGATTACGTGAATAGCCTTCGTTATACGGTGCCATTTCATCATCGTTTCAATTATCCTCTACCGATATTATATTAAGTATATACAGTAGGTACATTATTTCTGTTCACAATCTGTCAGCAGAGTGTCAAGTTGGTGTTTTTTCATGTTTATACTTCCAATAGATAAAAAAAATTCCACGAAGCAAAGTTGATCGATAACACTGGATTTTACTAATTAGATGATGAAAATACTACCGTGATAATGTTTCAATCCAGGTACGAAGAATTAGCAATACAAATAATACAATACGTTTTATGAGTTGAATTGTGTGAAATGTCCACTTCCACCGATCTTGGCAGTTGTTTAAGTCAATATACATAAATAATCACTCATAAAACGAACTGTATAGCGTATTATAGGTACCATACAAATACGAGTAAACGAACGTAATAATGAATGCAAAATGAGAACCGTTAAACGCGTTAAATGAGCTTGAAATTTAGGTAAAAAAAAAATTTGTACCCCCGGCTTAGAGCTACATATGTATAGGAAGTTGAGAAATTATAGCATGCTGATTTTTTTTTCAATATATTATTTACCTCGTTTCACGAACTGTGAAGCTATGCCTACGAGTATCGCGGGTAAACGATAATCGATAATAAATTGATACACTCACCAATTTTTGAGTAAATCATAACAGTGCCCTTTATCGTGTATCGTAATGAATAAGCCGCGAGGTCGACGATAAATCAGACCAAATTTCTGACAGGCCAAACCAACAGTAGGAGTATAGACAATCGGCATCAGAGTGTCTACATTTTCGGATAAAAGTCTAAAGAACAGCCGTTCGTTGCGATCCTGTCAACATTCATCCTTCAAATTAGAATAGGCGAAATCAGCGGGTGAAAAATAGCGCCGATCAAAGTTACCTACTTGTAGTTCGGACAAGTATAGAAATTTATTCAAATCTTCTTGATATTTCATAACGCTAAAGTGGCAAACTTCGAGTTGCTGAGCTTGCGTTTTGAAACAGGGTGGCATCAAACCATGAATACCCAACGCTTGACGTTCTTCTAACGTGAATGCTAAACCCTGTAAAAATCGATGTACCGGTTAACTTACATTTTGAAAGGGAGCAAATTCGGCCAGGACCGAGAGAAGGTACCTTGTTGAGACGAGGATCTCGAATATGATCGATTCCTTGTACCATAGAAGGGCAAATAATATCTCCGGTTACTTCGTGGTAGTGTTTCTGTTGATTCAGCAACGTACTTACCGCCACGCATAGTTTTCGTATGTTTATTGGTAAAGCGTTACTTTGAACTATCGCAGCCATGGTGAAAGCTTCAAAAACAGTACAAATGTTTGTAAACTTGACAGTGGGTATCGACCAAGGCGAAGTAATTCATGGGTCGCGTAACGACAACAAAAAACTGTAGTTCTTACTGATAAGGTGCCAACTACGTAAATATGACTTTCAGAATTTTTTCAGCACGACGTTTTCATCTCGTTGAAATTGATACGGTGACAAACGAGCGAGATGCTGGCACCGGAAATGAAATTTTTCAAAGCTTACTGAAAGTATGCGAAGAATAGGTAGGTATAGCATACAAGTTTCGAAGATTTTATTTTAAAAACTGTTACTTACGTATCGATTTTTGGAACACTTACTATGAATGAAATCTGAAGAAAATGGTAGTAGCGTATTTGTGTTAATTTAATTAGGATATTTCAGCGGCTCAAACGAAAAATATATGTAAAATGAAATCATTTACGAGTATCGATCGAATTAGAGTACATGAAAACACACGACTACTCTCGAACAACTTTAAATCACCACCTAAACTCCTAAACTAAACACCTAAATAGCGAATAAAATAAACGAGCGATATGATATTCGAGTACGAATATGTAGGGACGTACCGAAACAAGTTTAAATGAACGTCGAGAATTTATTATGGAAACGAAAAGAACGATTTCGTCCATTCCAATCTACGCACAAAAGAAGCGTCGAGTTGGTTCAGTTGGTTGATCTCGCGAGTCGATGAATTCTAAATTCTTATCAATCTGCCAATTTCTACGTCTGGAGTTCTCGCGAAATTTGTTTTAAATGTCGTTTATTGCTCGTGTTTTTGTAGTAATTTCGATTTAAAATGTATGAGATATTGTTCCATTATTACAACCTTGAAAAATCGCGTTGAAAAAACAAAAAATGTCTTCCTCTTCGTTTCTATAGTGTTTATTTTCGACTTTTCGAATTGGCCTTTTCAATTTAATTTTAAATGTTTTTGTAGTGAAATGAATTGAAAAGCTGTCGGCTAAGAAAATGAATTTGAAAAGATTAGCGACGTCCTGGCTTGTATTTTTTTTTAAATTTGTATTTTGCAGCGGTAAGCCAATACCTAACACTACTATAGTACTTTGATGCTCGTGATAGATGTGTTTCAGTCAGTAGAATCGTGCACCAAACCTCATACCACCTAATTTTGTTTTGCAGCGTTATTTCATAAAGTTGTCAATAAATACGATACGCTACACGCCGATCACTTGAAGCATAATCTGGTGAAACGTGGCTTACAAGAGAGCGATCATCCTTACAATAAAATCAAAGAGGTTTCTTTCTCCACCTTAGGACGGTGAGTTAACTGTTTGTTCTATTATATACATGTCTAGTTTATTTTCAACGTGTGATACATTTACAGAGAATTCCGACTGATATTAACTCCTAAAAAGGGTATCCTTCATTCCGAATTTTCTGCTTCGAGCGTTGATGAAAATGGCGAAGAAACACCAGTCATCGTTGGTTGGTATTTGATTGTGTTTGATATCGAGTGTCCGCTAATAAAATAATTAATTTGATTTTATTCGTTTTCGTAGATCATGAAAGTTTTTACGAAGGACGCCAATTCGGCGAATCAGATTCTCACGCAAACGTACACATCGACGACGGCGTTATGACAGCCAGCATCCATATCGGAGATGAAACTTATCATGTAGAGGTACGTTACACACAAATTCATTATACCTACGCTAGTACGAAGTTGATGCGACGAAAAAAGTTTACCTCACTATGGTATTTAGCCTTCGTGGAGACATCTGCCGGAATCCGATAATCGGACAATGGTCGCGTATCGTGGATCGGACGTGCATCTAAGTTGGGACCATAAAGAAAACAAAGAATCTAGACGGAAACCGTGCGCATATGTCAAAGAAGGAATAGGTACACGAGTTCATCGCGTCTTGCCCACAAATACTTTTCGGATACCGAGCTAATAGACCTATCTGTTGTTTAGAATTGGAAATGGAAGGCAACGAAACACTCGGCACGCTACTCAGGAGTAAACGACAGATCGATTCGTACGATCCTTACGAAACAAAACCGAACAAAACAAGGTGTCCGTTGCTGTTGGTTGCGGATTACCGATTTTTTCAAGAAATGGGTGGCAGCGATACTAAGACTACTATTAATTATTTGGTATTTATTCATGCTGTACTTTTACTTTCACGTCGCGTCGGGTCGTTGTACCTATTTCAATTCAACCTGCCAGATCTGAGGTCAGAATCCGTCCGGTTGTATTGACATGAAACGACACTCCTTAGTTTTATTGTATTCTACGCCTAGACGCGTGTTTCCGGTAGCTCATTCGGATGCTTTATTTTTCAGATAAGTTTAATCGATCGTGTTCATAAGATTTACAACGATACTACGTGGCAAGATAGACACGAATCGGATGGTTTCAACGGGATGGGATTCGTAATTAAGAAAATTCTCGTACACAGCGAGCCTACTCGAGTACGCAGTGGAGAAGCGCATTATAACATGGTTCGAGAGAAATGGGATGTTCGTACGTTACTGGAGGTAAGACGTTGAATTTTCTCTACGACCAATGGGAAATTTTTAAATTAATAATTCGAACGATACGTAACGAAAGACCGCTGTGGACACGTATTACTACGTAGGTACAGGTACGCAGATGTACTAACCTACAATTTTGTCGAATTGATTATAGGCATTCTCTTCGGCTACGGTAGGCCTCGATTTTTGTCTGACGCATCTATTTACCCACCAAACATTTAGTGGTAAAGGTACCTACGTATTGGGTATGGCGTATACTGCTTCCTCACGCGCCTACTCCGTAGGTGGAATCTGCAGCGAAGGTGAATGAATACACATGTTTTAGGTGTCTGATTAACGGGTTATCAAATTATTACCCTTGAGGTGGTGGATTTTTCAGCTGCTTTCTATTGCAAAAAACATAAAGGTGCCGAACTAACCATAGACGTAGCTTGTCTGGTTGCATAATTATATATGTACCTCCATATATATCTTTCTTTCTATTAGATATACATTAATATAGAAGCTCGAAATCTTTGTCCCAAAATAGGTGGAATTAAAATCGGTATTGCATCCCGTGACAGATGGCAATTTTTGATAAAGATAGTTTTTGAAAGACCACGATTTAAAAAAAAAAAGAAAAGAATAAATAAGATGAATAATCAAAAAATTTACAAATTCGTAAAAGTCAACAATTGGAATATTTGAAAATGAGTCACACTTGAAAATGAAATGAAATAAATTAGAATAAGGAAATCAGATTTGAAGAAAGAACAAAAACAAAGAATTGCATTTTTTTATTGATTTTTTTCTCCGTCCTTTTTTTGTAGATGTGCCAAATTTTAGGTACGCCATATTTCAGGCAGACCATATTTTGAGTGCGTCAAATTTCAAGTACCTATGTCAAATTAAAAAAAAAAATCATACGATAGGTGTGTCAAATTTTACACACGCAATATTTCAAGCGAGTCAATCAATATAAAAATGCCTCTGAGATGGGGCATTTCAACAAATAAATCCCTAACTATGAGATGAGGAATTTCAACGCAGAAGAATCATATCAGGAGCTTTCCTCTTTTCCTCCTCTCTTCTTTTCCCCTTTTTCACTTTTTCTCGTTTTCCCTTTTCCTCTTTTCCTCCGCATACATTATTTCAGCCGATTCCGAAGATGAGCTGGTGAATGTTTTGAATGCTGACTTGCGAATGATTTGTGATTGGTTTGCATGTCGTGGGTTGAGTGTGAATGCCAGCAAGTCAGAAATGATTGTGTTTGGATTTCAAAATCTATATGTTTGGGATTGACCATTTTACGCGGAGTGGCTGAACTCTAGCGGATTTTCATCGAGGTGCGAATTTGGATGATCGAATATACACGGTATATGGGGCGAAAATGAGTTTTTTCAATTTTTAACAAAAATGAAGGGGTCTACGTAAAATTTTGTAATAACTTGAATTAAAGATATTAAAATTTCGCGTCGATTGATATAAATTTCATCATAATTCCCGCAATAATATCGCTTCTGTGAGTATTTTTTCTCAATCTGTGTT
>FIZT01031862.1:0-12807 GCA_900065295.1 Paracoccus marginatus
GATGAATCGATTTTCTTCAATTTTTTCAATTTTGAGAATTTTGATTAAACATCGATATTTCGATTTCGATGAATCGATTTTCTTCAATTTTTTCGATTTTGAGAATTTTGATTAAAAACATCGATATTTTGGTGTCAACAAGATGTATAAATTGACACATTTTTCATCTTTCCAAAAAAGTATGAAGATTTCAGTTTGCAATTGATCGATTTATACTTCATTTGCTCTGATCGATCACCTATGAATGATCTGAGTAGTTCTCTGATTTGTCTTAAATTTTTGAGTTTTTTTTTTTTTTACCTCAATTCTCGCTTAAACCAAAGTTTTTTTTTTTTGGGGGGGGGGGNNNNTTTTTTTTTTTTTTTTTTTTTTTTTTTTCCCCCAATTTTCCCTTAAATCAAATTTTTTTTTTTTGGGGGGGGGGGGGATGAATTGATCAATGTCTCTTTCAATTTTTTCTTTTGAGAATTTGATCTGCCTAGATATGTCAAATTTTTTGATTCATTTTTTGGTTCTTATCGGTCGAATATTTTTTTCGAAATTTTTCTGATTCTGATCAGTCGATTAATTTTTGGATTTTGATAATTGATTACTTTTAAAACGATTTTTTGATTTCCTTCATTTGAGAAGAAAATTAGATCCCAACAATTTTCAATTTATTTCAAATTCGGTCGATTAATCATAATCAATGTAAGTACAATAAGTTTCAAAACAGAATATTTATTTCATCCATTGCACATTTTCTCAACATCGTTATGTAACCCTAAAACGATAACGCTTTCCGTTCTTCCTCTTTCTACTTAATACCGAGTCAGACGTGTATTACGCGTCGTACCGTAATTCAAAAACGGCGGTTTACCGTAGCGATAATAATGCTCCAACGTATGTCCCGAAATTATAGGCGCCCTCTCTTTCAGCTTATCCCGCGTCTGCCGATTGAGCTTATATTTATACTGCGATTTTGACTGGACGATCACAGCGGAGTTGGTATCTTGGGACGAATTCCTCATATCGCCCGCTTTATAATCTGGTTTCTTCTTATTGACAGGCTGGACGATCTCGTAGCCAGCCTTACGAGGATTCTTTTTCGTAACCGTTGCATTCTCAGTGAATCTAACCGATTGTCGGGATTTCTGATCTAAGTACTCTCTTAATTCTTGGTCGCCAAACGTAGTGTAGGTTCCATTCATCGACGGTGTACCGCTGATGACGTTGCTAGGGCCGTAAGACATGGTAGATGATGAGATAGCTTCAGGTAATCACAGCTTACAGCGTATCGTGCGATGTCACTGTCGCAGTTTGCGTACTTATCTCCAGCAGACTTTTCAAGTGAATTTAAAGAGGCTTGCGTAGCAATATGGCAAATTTTACGAGTGAAAAACGCCAGTGTATAGTTTAGGAAACCCTATGAATAAACAATTTTATGCGACCAGAGAGAGAAAGAGAAAGAGTATAAATTTAGGCGATGATTTAGAAACTGAAAAAAAAAGTATAGCCGAATGACTGAAATTACGCCGAGTATACAGATTTCAGGTAGAGAGGAAGAGGGGGTGGAGGACTCTGCGGCAGCGCGTCGCGGTGTGTTGTGAACATTATCTTTGTGATTACCTTAAGCAGTAACTAATGTTTCCGAAGCATGCAACATGCGATTTGTGGTGTGTTGTATGTGTTTTTTTTTTATTTTTCCGAAATGTTTTACCTAATAGTATTCAAGACCCAATAATGCTGTCTACGCTCAATTAGCGAGTATAATTTATCGGTTCTTTTTGTTTTTTATTTTCATTTTCTCTCTCTTCGTGTGCTCGCTAAATGGTAATTTCTTTTCCGCATGGAATAAAATAATTCGCCATCGAATCGCCTCCCCTCCTCCACCACCTCTTGCAAACTCCTCAGCTGCGATAAAAAGGCACCTATATACGTGCATGTACAGCAGCCAACACGACGCTGACTTCGACTCGAGTGCGGATTTATTGGTCTTCGTAGTCGATACGCCGAGTGCGAGCTGCGTCGTGTACACAATAAAACGCGAATCGCAAAAATTGAGAGATTATTTTATCTATTTTTTTTATCGCATTAAGCCTGTTGACGAATAATAAGCGTTTTTTATTCCCTATGCTAATGGCACCACTCGTAAAAAATTTTACTAGGTATTGGTTTTATAAGCTCGAAGCTGTTTTTTCACCCGCCCCCCGTCCCGCTCGAGCTTCTCAACCGGCAGACTGTGCCGGAAAACGTTACGTAGCCCGGTATCGAAATAACCGAAACCGTCCTGGTAATAAAATCTCGACGAGCTTTTGTTTGGGTTTTAGTGCATTAAGTTCGGGGTGTGTACTTTTACGTATTCGAGTATTTATAGCGTACGACCGAAACCGCAATATAACTCGCGACTGAGGTTTTTTTCTCCCTTTTTTGAGGTGGAATAATTCAATTTTTAACATTTCACGAACTGTCTGCCGCGTGTGTGGGGTAATTAACCGAGGAAATCGGGTTTCTCGAGGGGTTTTTTCGTTTTATTGGTTTTTCGCTCGGTTGTTGAGCGGGGTTGATTTGTTGACCTTTTGTTTTTGTTTTTTTTTTCTAGGGAAATAAATGAATTTTTGCAGGAATTTGTGGGATCTGATTGAATTTTAAAAACTCGTCTCTTTATGTTGGTGAAACGTCTTCGAGGTGCCATGGGTTCTCTCATTTTTGTCTGTTTGATAATTTCTCCGATTTTTTTTTACATTTGAATTTTTTTGAGATTTCTATAAAATCTCATGAAAAAGTTAATCTCGTCATGTGATGTAATTTTGTACAGGTTTTTAATCGATTTTTAAATAACCCATCGTCATCACTCATCAGCGAGGAAACAAGAAAAGAAAATAGTTTTTTAATTTCATTTTAGTCCCGTGATACGTAGATAAGCATTTCAGCATCCGGCTAAAAGCTAAAGGAATTTAATTTAATATCGCAGTATCGATATCAGCCTACGTACAAACGAAACGTGAGTTTTTCAGCCGATGAAAATTCAACGCGTTTCTTTGAATTAAATCTTTTCCTCCGGACGATATTCTTTTGAAATACGACGTATTAGGAGGACTTTCCACTCCGCGCTAATTTTTTAATTTTCGCAAATTCTTCACAATTCAAAGAAAACAAATCAAAAAACGTCGATAAATTGATTTTGGCGAATTTTTTTAGTTTTTTTTTCACGAATTTTTTGGTCTTTCGGCGAGAGAAAAATGGAAAATTTTCGGCGGATAATATGCTTTTTTGTCTTTTCTCGCGGTTCTCAAATTTTTGTGAAAATTAAATAATGTTTTATGAGGTTGATCATTGCAGTCACCAATTCACCATTCTCCTTTCCTGTTGTATTTTAATTTTTTCTAATTCTTTCACTTTTTTCTGGTGCGATTACTCTTAGAGCTTTGGCCGTAGGTATCAGCTATACTTTAGATTTTTTTTCTCCAAAATTTATTAGTTATTTTGAAATTTGCGAATTTTTTCAATAGGTAAATTTTATGAGAATTTGTGTATGTTCAATTGTTCAATAATTTTTTTTGAGCAGGATAATTCTTTAAAATTTGTCAGCTTTCAAAATTATGACAAATTTTCAAAATTGGTCAATTTTTCTAAATTGGTCGATTCTTCAAAATTGGCCAATTTATCAAAATTTATCAATTTATCAATTTTTCAAGTTTGTCAATTTTTCAAAATTTGTCAATTTTTCAAAGTTTGTCAATTTTTCAAAATTCGTCAATTTTTCAAAATTTGTCAATTCTTCAAAATTGGCCAATTTCTCAAAATTTATCAATTTATCAATTTTTCAAGTTTTTCAATTTTTCAAAATTTGTCAATTTTTCAAAATTTGACAGTTTTAAAATTCATAATAAGTAAATGTTCAAAATTCGTAATTTTTTTAAATTTTTAAATTTTTAAAATTTTTCAAGTTTTCAAAATTTCTATTTTTTCGAATTGATAAAATTTATTATCTTTTGGAATGTTTAAACGCGCAATGTTTTTTCAATTTTTCGTCATGTAGGTACCTAATTCATCCATTTTCTCAAAATCTGTCCTTCATTAAAATTTTTTATTTCCTTGAAATTTGTCATAGGATTTTTCACTTGAATTTTTCTTTTGTCGCATCCGAGCAATTTTTTGATTTTTTTTTCAAAATTTATGAGATTGTCAAATTTTGCAAAAATCAAACGTTTCAAAGTTTTTCAAAATTTAATAATTCCAAAAAATTACTTATTTTCAATAAATTGTAGAAAGTTGAGAGCCTTAATTTTTGAAGACCTTGCACGGCACATTTGTGACTTCGCAGCTCGTTATCTCTCTGTAATAACCAAACCAGATGATTATTTGGGGTGAAAGTACACAGCTCAAGTGCGCACCTCGATCCCAATGATCATACCCTCATAACCCTCTTAGTTTCGCAACTCACTGAAGCCGAAAAAAACGATTAATGGAGCTATTACATCGTGCGCGGCTGAAAATAACTTATTTATCGGTTGATTCGAGAGGCGGTTCTGTCTTTACAGCTTTTAATTACGTTTGCGTTTATTACGAGCGGAGAAAAGATCACCCCTATTTTGAATATTTTTTTCCTACTTTGTCCATTACAATAATGCGCTCGTACATGATGAACGGTCCCTCACAAATGTTACGTACTTATACGTGGGGGACCACCTGTGTGTGCAGCTTGTTTCGAAAGTGAGACATGACCGCAGCCAGTCATCGATGAAGGCGATATTTATACAGTTGGCGAGTACAGTATACGCCATATGCGATACGCTATCGGTATAAATATTGTCGATGCCGAACGACTCGAGGATGAGATAAAAAATGAGAAATTCTGTCGGCGTGACGATAAAATACCACATTCGCCGTGTAATACCCGGCATGAAGACGGTAATCGGCCGAGATGAATGTGTCAGAGGGAATACAGATTACAGAACAGCTCAAAGATGTGATTTTCGTCAATATTCCGCGTGTTTTTCGAGTCGATCCACAACTAGCGATTTAATTGCAATTTGTACTTAGTCCGCGTCCGAGGCGAAATCATCGTCGAAATCTTCTTTTAACGAGGTACGTACTACGTACGCGTCACGAGAGATGGAACAGAATTGGTTCTATACGGTGACATTGTTATGGACGTGAATCGTTTGCCGAATCATGTCATTGTTCCGGAAACGTGAACGGGTATTACAAGAGAGTATCTCTCTCGCTAGCTGCGAGTGTATTTTCGATAGATACACAATTTAGAGACGATAGAGCGAAAGGTTTCCGAAATGTGGTCGAATTATTTACACCATTCGCATGGTTTTGGGATACGTATAAGTACCATATACATACATATATGTGTCCGGCAAAACGAACGCCAACGTATCAACCCTACTTTACGCCTAAAAATGATACTCGTGTCGGCGAATAAATGCTCGTTTAATAACGTCAACGTATGTACGTATGCGAGAAAGAGAGGCGACGAGAATGTTTCAAGGTCGTCGTCCAGCATGTTCTACGTATGCTATTTATTCAAAGGTGTACCATTTTATGGTACTTTGGCTTGTGTATTACGCTTCTGTAAGCATTAAATCAAGTTAGCCGGACGAGCATATTTTAACGGTATGGTGGATGGTGACGCCGCGCCTCCGGCGGGGTCGTCTTTTTATGGACAGTATATATATCTACATCTAGGTAGGACAAACTGTATACCGTGTGTATCGAATGAACGTCATATATGTACCATGTTTAATGTACTGTAAACACCATTTTTTTTTTCTTTCCTTTTCAGATTGTTTATTTTGCAGAGTAAGTTTGCCAATGGAAAGGCCACCGACGATGCTTAAAAGTCAAGACCGCCGGCCGAAGGTACCATCCACAGCTGGTGTATTTTTTTGTGTAAATATATTCGACGTTACGTTGGCGATGCGGATCGGTAAACAAACCTATGGTAATCCACCACGAATCGAGAAAATATGTAATGAAGAATCTTACCGATGGAAAATTTTCGCAACGCTGGACACGGACTGACAACTGAGAGATGCAGCAATGTAGGAGATCTGCAGAGACAATGTGTTCTCGAAGTATTGGCCAGTGCTGGTACGTATGTTTTTATTTATTTATGGATCAACAATAGATACATAAAATTGAGTGTGTCTGTGTGTGGCTTTTAAGGATGGAACGCCAGCTCACCGTCGAATTTCAATTTTTTTGAGAATTTATTTTTTTTACCACCTATTTTCAAGTTTTTCATAATTTGGAAAATTTTGAATTTTTGACTTTTCAATTTTTTAAATTTGTTTTTACAAATTGAAAAATTTTGAATTTTCTCATTTTCAAGAATTTTTTTATTTTTTTCAGATTTTAAAGAACATTATTTTTTCTCTCAATTTTTGAAATTTTCAAAGATTTTTATATATTTTTCATTTTTGTTCTTCAGCAAAATATATCGTGTCTGAATTTTGAGTGTGTAAATTCAAAAGTTTTTGATTTTTTTGAGAACTGCCTTTTTGTTTTCATTTTTTCTGATTTTAATTTTTTCAGAGCAATAGAATTTTTTTCTTTGCGACTTCGATTACTAGTGGCCAAACTCCAAATTTTTCATTTTAAGCAATTTTATTGAATTTTTTCCTTCAAAAAGCGTAATATTTTTTTTCAGATACCAATTTTTTGCAATTTGTTCAATTTTTTAGTTTTTCTGGTCATCCATTTTTTTAAATTCATTCTTTTTCAGAAAAAAGTCGTTTTTAATTTTTTTTTCAGCTTTTAAAAATTTAATTTTCGTCAAATTTCAATCAATTTTTTTCTTTAAATAAAATTTGATGAATTATATGTATCATTAAAAATTGTAGAAAAAAAATTAGTTTCGAAAAAGTTTGATTTTTCTAAATTTTCAAATTCGGAATCTTCAATTTTTTCCCCCAATTTTTTACTATTTGTGGGTTTAGCTGATTAAAAAAATTCTCACTTTTTGTTTTTCATTAAAATTTTTTCAATTGTCATAAGGTAAAGTGAGTAAGGATGATTTTTCAACTCTCGAAAGAGATCGAAAAAACACGATGAGAAATCATTTTGAAAAAATCTTCTGTCCCCAATAGTTCGGGTATTTTCTTGAGAGGAGAGCAGAGTGACCAAAATGCACTTTCCCCCAATTTTTTTAAAATAATTAAAATTAGATCAAAATATCACTTTTTTGGGGGGGAGGGGCGAGAGGAAGTCAGAAGGACCCTTGACTTGTGTTTTTTGGGAAATTTTTCTCCTGCGTCTTAAAAACATATTGAGCACCTAGAAACGTGTCACATTTTCCACGGCGTTCTCGTGGAAAATACGACGTTTTCGGGCTTATGATTGTCTAAAAAAAACTGCCTTTGATAGGTACAAAAAAATTGAAAAAAAATCGCTAATCTCGGCCTCTCCCTCTGAGAATACTCATACTGAAGGTTCAAAATTTTCATCGAAATTTTTTCTCATCGTTCACCTCTTCGGTTTCACTGAATTTTTATTCCAATGAGCGCAATCTCGAATCACTAAACAAAGCACACCGCATCGCAAACGCGAAAAATTCTCGTCAAAATTATTTTCTTCCACTCTCATTTTAAACACTGACTTTTTTCATGCAAAGCAAAACACCTGCGATACAATCTGCGGTACCTAATCAATTTCCTCGAAAAAATTCACCCTTCCCAGCTCGGATCTGGAACGCATTCGCGGGGCATCTCCACCGCTATCTTGAAAGCGTTAGAGTTGAATAAGTTGCCTAATTACACTCCTAAGGCGAATAATCATGCAACTTATTTATATTTTAACGAGGATATGACGCAATTGCATAAATTAGTTTGCCCGATGCGACCCGCCGCTGGTCTGGTAACCGACGCAATATCTTGTATTTTAGCGCGTCCGCCGCGAGACATCTCCCTCAGGAGTACACCTACTGTGCAGCTCAGCCACCGGAGTTTTGATACTAATATTGTGGCGCGATGGCGACGACCAACAAATGAACGATGTTACGACGACGACGAGAGGAATTACTCTTTTCTTTTTTTCTGGTATTTTGGCGGGCGTCAGGCGAAGACGACTCGCCGCAAATGGGGAAACCGGATAGGTCAGGGTTGAAAAATCGATACTCATTAAGCGAATGTCGTGTACGAGCCAAGTGAGAAGTTTATGCAACGTACAACGAAATGCCATCAAGTAGGCGAAGTATCAGGTACCTACTAGAACGAGAGAGACTGAGAGCATCAGGCGGGAGATCCGTCTTACGAGAAGTTTATTAGCTGAATCAATCATTTAACTAGGATAATTTATCGGTTTTCTGAGCCATAAATTAATTCGGAAACTTTTCCGAGCTAGTGTCTTCAAAAATAGTGGCTTGTTTGAAGAGTTTATATAATGCACGTACCATGCCTAGTGTTCGAACAGCTATCGAATCGGCTCATTGAAAAAGAAAGAAGGAAAAAAGAAAACGAAAAAGAAACCGGGAAGAAAATTCTATTTCAGATCAGGCATCCAATCAAGGTCGTCGCGCCGAACACCCGTTTATAGCTTTAATAATCGCGCCTAATGTAGTGCAAACGTACGTCGACGTAGGCCAGAATTTGGTGTAAATGAATTTGGCCGGTTGATCGTTCATTAAAACAAAGCGACAGAGGGAGAGAGAGAGAGGGGGGAAGGCAACGACGACTAAATGAGCTGACAAGGAAAATAAACAAGACTAGGTCTGGGTCTAGGATAAATCACAGAAAAGGCTAATATTATTGCATTGTTATAGGCGCAGAGCACAGCGCGGAGGGCAGCGCCGGTGTGTAACAACTTAATTAAAGGGGGTTCCTCGTGCCATCAGCCGAAACGTGGCGCAAGCGCTGCCGTCATCCCCGTTTGGCCGCACCGCCGGCGTAGCGGCCAGGAGCACGATCATTTTGAATGAGAATCAACGATACGCTTTTGAATGCATTTCAGTCGGCATGTTCGCTCAGAAATGGAAGCGTGGTTGTATTTATTGCTTCTGGGAATATTTTCCGCGTCTTCCGATTACGTTGGTAAGTCACGTGACTGATTTTTACTTTTACTTCGATGTTGATTTTTTTACTTTCATGTATTGTTGTTGGTGAATTTTTTTTTCTTGCCAATTGAAGTGTCGATTTTTTTTTATTTTCGATGTGGGAAGGGGTTGTCGATTTGTGGAGTTGGTGATTTGATTTTAATCGTGATTGGTTCAATTATTGAGGAATTTTGAATTTTATTTGAGTGCGATTTTGGATGTGGACGCTGAAGTAAGATTTTATTAAAATTTAAGAAAAAAAAAACATCAGAATTTTTGGCCAATTTGGACATCAGTTTTCTTCAAAATAGAAATGTTGTGAAAATTTTTTTTGTGACTGTGATGGTATCATAAATTCTTTGAAAAAATGTAGAAAATTCATTCTCGATTGTTTCATTTGAAAACGGGGAAATTTTGGGAAATTTTTTATGCTAAATTTATACAATATTGCCTTTAAAGCTGCAACTTCATTTATATTTTCACTTCGAAATTTTTTGAAAATTTTTAAAAAATCAGTTTCTGTTATTTCAATTTTTCCAAATTCGTGTTCTCAAAATTGTATGGCTTCAATTCTTTTTCAGTTTTCAGGAATTTTTTGAAAATATTTTTATCAAATTTTTTCAAAAAATTTGACAATTTGGATATTTTTTACCTTTTTCAAGTTTTTCAAGTTTTTTTTTTTTTTTTTTTTTCAATTTCTCAGAGTCAAATTTTCAACTTTCAATTTTTTATTGTTTCCAAGTTCTCATGTCAGTTCTAAATTTTTACAAAATTTTTCAATTTTAGAATTATTTTCAAATTTTTTTCAAATTTTTTTCAACTTTTGAATTTTTTGAATTTTCAAATTTCTTTCAAAATATTTCTCAATTTCGGTTCATTTCTCAGCTTTAAAATTTCTTTGAAAATTTTTAATTTTTTCAATTTTCTGGTTTCAAATTTTTCAACTTTTTCAAAGTTTCCTTGCTTTCATTTGAAATTTCTTCAAAAATATTTTTTGATTTCATCTTTTAAAATTTTTTTGAATTTTTAATTTCAAAAAATTCAAAGTCCCAATTTTTTTTATTTTGGAAAAAAATTTTCAGGCACAATTTTTCAATTTTTCCAAATTCAAGACATAATTTGATTATTTGAGATTAGGGGTATCAGTCTTCTCGACATGTTCCTGGCATTTTTTTTTCAACTTGAAGAGGGGGAAGGAGACGAGGGTAAGCATTATCATCAATTTCATCATCCTTGTAAAAAACTCAGAATTTTGCAATTTTACCAACTCTTTGGTGATTTTCGACAATCCTTTCCCACCCTCTCCTGATTCCTCTCCCCCCATCAGTACTCTGGTGGGCCTGAGAGAAAAAAATACGAAAAATCAACCCGAGAAAAAGACCACGTCTCGACACCTCGCGGCATCGAACTCGGCTCATTTGTATGACTTCGATGGCTGTGGCAATGGCAATTATCGACACTCTATGAAAATTCCATTCCGCTCACGAACCGGATAAAAATTTTAAAATTAAATAAAAATTGAAAACGTTACAGTTCGGTAACAATTAGAACGATAGATGTACATTACGAAAATTGAATTAAGCACACTGAATACTAATGCGACCGTCGCGTCGCATCGCCTCGCCTGGTAATCGACGAAAGCAGCGACAAAACGTAGACACGATACGATTTGATTTTCCACGCAAAAATAACGTTAAAAATTCCATTTGCCGAACCTCGCCACCGCCACCGCTGCTCGACGTGGTACTATGCGTCGAAAAGTAACGAATAAGGAAGGAACAGATTAGGGCTCGGCGAATGCAACCAAAATGTGGGAAGGAAGGAGGAGGGTGGGAAAGTACATTACGTATTTTTTGTTTTTATGGTGCTGGCGTTATTATTATTTTCAGCCAACAAAGAACTTTCCGGTTTCGTTGCTCGAGTCAAGATGCATTTTTTTCATAATTTTTCACATTTTGTTGTTCACCGTCGCGTCGTGACGTATTCACGACTCGCGTGTAATTATCGCGGCGACGACAAAAGAATCACTGCGGTGTGGCTGTTTGCTATTCGTAGATCTGTGTATGAAGATGCGGTTCTCGTATATTGATCATATTTACGCATCAGCTGTTCCGTCAAAAGCTCGAGGATTATTTGTATATTCGCCGAATTCGTCCCTACTCCTCCTCCACAGCCAATTACGGAAAAAGTCATCCGGTTGTTGTTGAAGTATTCATGTGCAGGTTCGTCCCATCGACGTCTTTTCTCATGACCTGATTTATATACGTATCTAAGGCGCGACGTATACTTACTGCACGTACCTATATTATAATGTAATAAACCCGAGTCCGAAATTGCACCTATTTGAAGTATATTCGTGATTTATTTCGCGATATTAACATAAATGTCAAAGGTATACTCAAGGCGGTACCGACGCGACGTCGACATCGACAGCATAAGGCGGACGAGTTCGCGGAGGGTTGGTTCACTTCTACACGACGATCGTCAAGCTGGAAGAAAAAGCACCGGCGTTTTTTTTCTCGTTCCCAACAAAGACACAAATTAGACGTGTAATTCGATCGCCAGAAATGCAATCAATTCGAGTATTCGTGTTCGAATGAGAAGAAAAAAAATTTCTTCGAAGTTGGCAAAAATAAAATTAAATAAAAAAAAAAAAAGGAAAAAAGGTCCTACTCGAAAGTTAATTTTTCACGCTACGCGATTTTTTTTTCACCGACCCTAACACCTACATGACGTTATCGTTGAATAATTAAATTTCTCTAAATCGTTCCTCTAATCTCGGGATAATAAATTTATTCACGCGAAATTCGCAACACGAAAAAATTCCGTCTGGGGTAGGCTTCTTGAAAGGTCTAATCTTGATGTACGTTCGTGTCTAGTGTGTGGCAATTTTTGGCCGCATTTCAATGCGATTTCGATTCGGAATTTTAGAAGTATTTACGATTTCGCGACTTGATTTCCAAAATTGTGGTAGTGTTTTTCGAATTTCGAAAACGTGGATTTTTCAGCGGATAAAATTTGGACAAAACGTGAATATTGCAGTTTTTTATTGAAAAGCCAAGTGGATTTTTTTCATGTGAGATTATCGTTTAACCGAGCAAGAGAGGTAGCGAGAAGGCTGGCTATAATTTCGAAGAAAAAATATTATTTTAAAAATTGATTCGAAAAATATTTTATGGATGAAAAAATTGTTGGAAAATATTCTTTTGAAAAATAACACGCGAAGAAAATATTTGATTTATAATTTTTTTTCAAAAAAATTGTGAGAGATTTTTTTTGGAAAATAATTAGATTTTTTTTAGAAAAAATCGCTGTCTTTCAGAAAATAGACCTAGATATATATTTTTTTTTTGCAAAATTCCTTTTTCATCGAGAAATTGTCGTCAGTAGAATCGATTTTTGAGTAAAATTGTCGTTTTTTTTTTTTTTTAAATTGTTGAAAAAAATCATCGTTGGAAAACGTGAAATCCAATGAAAGTTGTCCATTTTTTGGAAGAGTAAGGAGAAAAGAAATCGTCAATCTTTTGGAAGAAGTCCTGTATTTGTTTGGATGAAAAATTGCTCACTTGCATATTGTAAAAATTCGTTCCTGAAATAAAATCGATGGATTTTATGCCTTGCCATATAGATGCTTCGAAAAAGACGCATATTGAGAGTCAAAATTCAGACAACGTCGTATAGGTAGATTAGGGTGGCCCTTGAAAAAAATTTCGAATTTTTTTCGGGACCCTCCCCCCCCCCCGTAGATTGGTGCCTTTACATGAGAAAAAAATCCACAAAAATTT
>FIZT01031895.1:0-10790 GCA_900065295.1 Paracoccus marginatus
ATATTAGTTTTCAATACCCATCCTTCCTTGTAGCTCAAATGGGCGATTTTTTTTTTAAACCATCATTTTGGGCCTAAGGAAGCACCATAATGTAATACCTTTTTCATAATCAGCAACCTCGATTTGACCATAAACGACATAAAATACATTAAAATACGACAATTTTTGAAAAATGTATCGTGTTAAGGCTTTAGGTAAAATAATCTAAATCCGCTTGTAAATCTTGTGATATTTTCGGGTTTTCATCACTATAAACACAACTTCTAACAAAATAAAATAATGAATCTGGATTCCGTCGCCGAATTAGTTATCAAATAAAATTCAAACTCATCCCCATTTCACACAAATCCAGTCAACTCCAGCGTATAAAATAATCAACCCCACCCAATCAATAATAACCAGAGACGGTAATATTACGCAATACAAAACTTTTATTAATATAATTTACCTCAAAATACACTGAATATTATTACGAACCTGAACAACCATCGGAACTATTCTCTTATACAAAAATAAATCAACTCTAATCTCAGTTTGAAAAATACACACAGCATCACCAGTAGAACTCAATAAATAAATAATCAGACCATTCAACATCGACATTATGAGAAATCACACACAAGAAGTATTACAAAAATTGGGGCGCACTAGGTAGACATGACAAAAATTCAAACGGAACAAAAATACGCGAACGGAACTTGGAGCTGGTGCTACTGGAACATTACGACATCGTCGGCAAGAATGGAAGTAGTTGCACGAATACCACCGGATTCATCTTTAATTTCGCCGTACATTATTTTACCGGTAACGTAAACTCGTTGGCCTTTTCGCATATACTGGGCCACGTTATCCCTTAGGTTGGGTTTGAAAACGCAAACTCTATGCCAATCGGTTTTTTGATTAAATTCTAAAAAGCAACGAGTTAGTCGATAGGTCTAGACACGGTAATGGAGAAATAGAAAATGGAACGTACCTCCCGCTCCGTCTTTGTAATTAGTATTAGTAGCTACTGAAAAGGTGACCAGAGGATGGGCAGCGGTACCACGTTTTTGCGGCTCGGCTCCAACTCGACCGAGTAACGTGACGGAATTTACACCTTGAGTACATACATTCGATGAAATACAATCACTGTGATACCAATTTAAAAAGTAAGCGTGTGCAAAGGGTACTCACTTTTTTCATACCTTTGCGGCGCTTCATCGCTGTAGAAACGAGCCAAATTTGCGGCACCACGACTGTGTAACAGTTTTCTCGCGTTCTGCAAGATTTCATCATTATAAATACCACGGAACTTACCACCTAGAGATGGTTTCAAAAATTAATGAATGATCACTTACCATTAAAGTATTCATGACTAGTGATTTTGAATTAAATAACTGCGATTGAAATAAGGATTTTAAACGAATTTAACTTGAATTTGGGAAAATCACACTACCAGCAAAATTGAATTTGAAATCACGTTGTTTTCTTTTCTTTCTTATCTCTTCTGTTTACCATACTCCCCCTTCTCATGAAATTGCGTTGCGTAGCTCCGATAGAGAATACAATGTTGCCTCTTGTTACCACCAGTGTTGTCAATAGTTGTCAGACCGTCACCAACTTTTTTTTTTTTTTTCAGAAATTGAAATATTGAAATAATAATTCATAGCAATTGAATTATTACTTATTAAATTACAATTTTACAGGTAATGCAGCAGTCAATTCATCGAGATAGCAAAATTCAAACTCGTTATTTTTAATTTTTATATTTTCATCACTGGACTACAGGCTAATAAAGTAATAACATAACAACAACGACTAGTAAAGTAAAAATTAAAAAATTAAAAATAGAAATCAAGCAAAAACATAAGTCCAAGTTCAACTTCCATTCTGTCCAGTCGTCCATTGTCCGTCCACATTAAATTAAACTAGTCCCACGAACTAGGCGGAACCCATCCACCAAATTTTTTTTCCAATTCTTCAGCGACAGCTAAACATAGACGATCCTGGTAAGGAGCAGCTATCACCTAATAGAAGATATATTCAATTCTTCTCATCGATTCAAAATCAACTACAAAGCTCGTACATACTTACACAATAAATAAATTACTTTACTGTTTCGTAAGTACCTGAAATCCCGTTGGTAAACCATTCTTGTTCAAACCCATAGTGACATGAGTTGCTGGAAACCCCAGCACATTAGCTATCATGGGATATCCTGCAGCATTAAACGTCCAAAACGACTGATTTTTGCGATGCGCTACAGTAGCGAAGGTTGGAAAAAATAGTACACCGTCATCTTGTAAAATTTTCTAAGTAAAAAATACCTCTTTTAAAGAACCGCTGATGAATCGATTATTTTTTTACTCTTTAATAATTGCAAGTAGGTATAGTACTTCTAGTCGCTCGATGAAATTACTTCTAGCCGTGGCATATTTTGATCTTTCATTTTTAGAAAAAATGTAGGAACTGAGTGGTACAGCTAATCGTAGCAACAACACTCCCATTGAATAATCTGATTTTTTCATTATGCCGTAGAATAATTCTCTGGCAAGACTGTGTTCAGCCTGAATTTGTACACAGTTAAGAATTACTTACGACTATCTTAATAAAGTATAAGTTTGTAGCATTTATCTAGAATATTACGTCAACCAAGAAAATAATGTCTACCTCTGGTTTCTTCAAACATAACATTTTCTCACCGCCTTCAATTTCTAGAGCTTGTGCCGTCCACATGTCTTGAATTTCATTTGAGTGAGGAAGGTATATCTATGAAAAAAGAGTGCATAACTGACGTAGTGCGGGTATTCCATTAATATTTAATTGCGCGAATTATCCAATTCAAATTCAATAGAAAAGAGAAAAGCTTTAGGTACCAACCTCTTCAGTAAAACATCGTCGAACGGTTCGAAAATGTTCCTCAGCTTTTTGAATAGATCTTTGGATGCTTTTATCAATTGACAACACAAATAATGAAAAACCCCTATCGCGAGGGTAATATATTTTCAATTTATTTAAATCTACCTAGAATGAGAAACTTGACTGTGATTTATCTCACTTAATTTAAGAGTAAACAAGTAGGTAAGTACATAATTCAATTACTCATTAGTCATTACCTTCTGGTCAAGTTTCAATAGACGAGCATTCGCTCCTGATAGAATTTCCAGAGTTAATTTTAAATCATCAGCGTAGCGACATATTGGACCTAGTGTGAGTAGTTTTTGATAATGTTCACACGAATTATTGTTAGGAAAGTGTCCTTTACTGGGTACAATACCTTGAAAAAAAAAACAAAAATTTGGATCCTAAATTCTTATTGCCGATGTACTTGTTTGTGTTGTCCTCGTACAACATCAATGATACTTACCGGAAGTGGGTTTATGTCCAAACAGACCATTGTACAGGCAAGGTATTCGTATAGAACCACCGAAATCTGATCCTAAACCTAATACTGAACCTCCGGAAGAAATCAATGATCCCTAAAACGGATTCAAAATTAAATTAATCACAACATCATAGATGAAAACCAAAAACTGAATGATTTTCGCCGAACCTCGCCTCCCGAAGAACCTCCTGCAGTACAATTTGTATTATATGGATTACTTGTATAGCCAAAGATATCATTACGAGTTTCGAGGCTACTTCCAAGTTCGGGAATATTTGTAACAGCGATGGGTATAGCTCCTGCATTTCTTAAACGAGCAACCGCTTCGCCATCCTCTGAAGCTTTTATATCTTTTCTTAATTTTGTTCCGCAAGTGTAACTTAAACCTGATGCATGCATTTATTATTCGACCTATTTGTTATTTCAATATTACAGCTAACATAACAGAATTTGATCGACTCACCTTTAACCATGCAACATTCTTTAACGGTGATCGGTATTCCAAGTAAAGGAGTTTCTTTTTTAAGCTCCTCAGCTGTTTTTGTAGTATTTTGTATTATTCTATCGATGCTTTTAGCTTCTTCTAAAGCTGCCTCGAACCGATCTTCGATAATTGCGTTTAATCGCTCGTTCACTTGTTTGCATCGTTCGATAAAAGCACTCACTACTTGTTCACTCGTCAGCTGTTTGGTTCTGATTTTCTCAGCCAGAATTGTGACACTCAAATTCAAAATTTCTGGTTGTTTTGGTCGTGGTAATGGTACCGTTGGGGTAGTAAAAAGACGAAAGATCGATAAAACGATCCTTCCCAATAATGAATTTATGAAATAGAAAATTCCAAAAATTGATTTCATTTTCATAGAATGATCTGGAAGTGCTGAAAAACCCATACCATCTAGCCATAAAATTAACATACATGGATTTATGATGATAAATAGAGGAGAATACAAAATAAAAGCACACTCACATGGATCTTTTTCAAAAACTTTTAGTCATTAAAAGTGATTTGGTTGATTCCGGTACAACGCTTCAACTTCAACACAATCTTAAAAATGTAGTATCACCATTTTATGTCGCGTTTTGTAATAAGTGAAAAAATGAATAGGTAAGAGTTGTAAAACGTTTAGGTATTCCTCTTCACGTTCTGCCCAACAACAATTATTCCTTATGAGCTTCACTAAATATGTGATCAAGTTTTCAAACTAACTTCAACTTGTGTACCTACACGACGTATCCAGGTTGCTTTTCAACGTAGGTAACTCATTTCAACTATACATATATACCTACGTACGTCTCATCAGTATAATGACTTGTAATTAAAAAATCAAGGGTATCTCAGGTAATAATGCTAATAAAATTTAATATTCGGTACCTACAAAGAAAAACTTATAAATACCTACGCAAGTAGGACGGATAGTAAAATAATAATTGAGTTGGTACCTAATGAAAAATACGAGTAGGTATATATTCAGTTTTTCTTTGCTGCCTATTTATATTATTCACTGTTTAATTAGTGGTGACCTATAGTGATGACAATGACTATATCCAGTGAAATTAAAAATAAAATCGATATCAAGCAAAATATTTTATTATGTCGATGAGGATGACATTGACAAAACTCGTAAGTTCAATATTGTCTATACAAATAAACTAAGTCACAATCACAAACTTGGCGGAACCCAGCCACCAAATATTTTTTCCAATTCTTCAGCGACAGCTAAACATAAACGATCCTGGTAAGGAGCAGCTATCACCTAATTAGAGGAAAGAATGTTATTATGGAGTTATCTCAAAGTTCTAATACTTCTCAACGATTTAAAATTAACTACACCTACCTACATACATAGGTATTAGGTACATAATAAATTGTTTCGTAGGTACCTGAAATCCTGTTGGTAAACCATCCTTGTTCAAACCCATAGTGACATGAGTTGCTGGAAACCCTAGCACATTAGCTATTATCGGATATCCAGCAGCATTAAACGTCCAAAACGATTGATTTTTGTAATGTGCTGAGGTAGCGAAGGTTGGAAAAAATAGCACACCGTCATCTTGTAAAATTTTCTAAGCAAAAAAAAAACTTTTCTCAATGAATCGCTGATGATTTGATTTTATTTACTCTGTATTAATCGCAGGTTGTTAGTACTTCTAGTCGCTCGATGAAATTTCTTCTAGCCGAGGCATATTCTGATTTTTTATTTTCAGAAAGAAGGTAGAAACCGGCTTGTAGAGCTAATCGTAGCAGCAACACTTCCATTGAATAATCTGATTTTTTCATTATACAGTTGAGTAATTCTCTGGTAAGACTACATTCAGCCTAAATTTGTACGCAGTTTAGTAAGAAGTACAGTACTTACGGCTACCCGAACGAAGGGTAAATAATGTGAATAGCATCTACATAAAAGTTGTTAATTATGAAAATTATGTTTTGTTTACCTCTGGTTCCTTCAAACATAACATTTTTTCAATACCTTCAATTTCTAGACATTGCGTATACCACATTATTTGAAATTCATATGGTTCATTTATGTATATCTATGCAAAAAGAGTAAACATACAATTGATATAAGTGTGGGTATTCGACATTAAATTAATATTTAATTGTAAGTACCTATTATCAGATTCGATACAAAATGGTTTACCAACTTTTTGAGTGACACATCGTCGAACGGTTTGAAAATGTTCTACAGCTTTTTGAATAGAGACTTGGATGCTTTCATCAACTGGCAATACAAATAACGATAAACCCTTATCACGAGGGTAATATATTTTCAATTTTTTAAAATCTACCTAGAATGAAAAATGTAGCCATCATTGCCTCAGCTACCTGTGGAGTTGACAAGTAAGTTCATAGGTAGGTACGTAATATACAATTATTATAGGTACCTTCTTATCAAGTTTTAATAGATTTGCATTCGCTCCTGATAGAATTTCCAAGCTCAATTTTAAATCATCAGCGTAGCGACATATTGGACCTACGGTGAATAGTTTTTGATAATGTTCACACGAATTGTCGGGAAAGTGTCCTTTACTGGGTATAATACCTTGAAAAAATACCAGAATTTGAATTTTAATATTCTCATGATTTATTGCTTGTGTTTTCTTCGAAGGTATATCAATGGTATTTACCGGAAGTGGGCCTATGTCCAAACAAACCATTGTACAAGCTAGGTATTCGTATAGACCCAGCGAAATCTGATCCTAAACCTAATACTGAACCTCCGGAAGAAATTAATGATCCCTAAAACGGATGCAAAATTGAATTAATCACATAGGTACATCATAGATGAAAATCAAAAACTGAATGATTTTCGCCGAACCTCGCCTCCAGAGGAACCTCCTGCAGTATAATTTGTATTATATGGATTACTTGTATAGCCAATGATATTATTGCGAGTTTCAACACTACATACAAGTTCGGGAACATTAGTAACGGCTATCGGTATAGCTCCTGCTTTTCTTAAACGAGCAACCGCTTCGCCATCCTCTGAAGCTTTTATATCTTTTCTTAATTTTGTTCCGCAAGTGTAACTTAAACCTGATGTATGCGTTTATTATTCGACCTATTTGTTATTTCAATATTACAGCTAGCATAACAGGATTTATTCGACTCACCTTTAACCATGCAACATTCTTTAACGGTGATGGGTACCCCTAGTAAAGGAGTATCCCTTTTGAGCTCCTCGATTGTTTTTGTAGTATTTTGGATTATTCGATCGGTATTTTTAGCCTCTTCTAAAGCTGCTTCGAATCGGTCTTCGATAATTGCGTTTAATCGCTCGTTCACTTGTTCGCATCGTTCGATGAAAGCACTCACCACTTGTTCACTCGTTAGCTGTTTGGTTCTGATTTTCTCAGCCAATATTGTGGCACTCAAATTCAAAATTTCTGGTTGTTTTGGTTGCGGTAATGGTACCGTTGGGGTAATAAATAGACGACCAAAAGCGAAAAAAATCCTTCCCAAAAATGTAGTCACAAAATTGAGAATTGTGAGAATAAATTCCATTTTCTCGGGGAGATCGAGAAGTGTGCTAGGAAAAAAAACGCACACGACCTGGTTATAAAATTACGTAATGCACTGTAAGCTATAAAATAGAAGTAGGTGCACATACCTGGATCTTTTTCAAAAACTTTTAGTCTTAAAAAACGATTACGATTCGAGATTACTTTAGGTACAACGCTTCAACTTTAATACAGTTTCAGAAATGAAAGAATCATTTTTTTATGTGATGGCGTCTTGTTATAGATATTTGTAAGGTACGTTTTGGGTATTCCCACATCTACATATATTTCCTTTCACGTATTGTCCAATGATGATTTTTCACTTGATGTCATTAAAAATGTAATCTAATTTGCGAACTAACTTCAGCTCATGTACAGCGCACTATAATTACCTAGTACGCGTGTACTAATTAAAAAAAGTATCAAAGGTTATAACAATATTCGAAATTAAAAAAATGAGTACCTGTTTACCTGCACAAGCATAGCATTTAATACAAAATGATTAGTTAGGTACCTGTATAATGTTAAAGAACGAAAAACGGATAAACGAGGTTATCGGAGGTGATATCCAACCCCCGAATGCTTCTTTTCTAGTTCTTCGGCAACTGCAAAACAAAGACGATTTTGATTTGGAGCTGCAATAACTTGTACTTACAAAGGAAAATACTAATTGCAATTTACTGGATTCTTTTTGGAGTAGATCACTTTATGGGAAACTCACTTGAAAATCAACCGGTATGCCATTTTCATTTAATCCCATTGCAACATGAGTTGCAAGAAACCCTAGTGCGTGTACTATTACCCATTGGCTATATCCAATCGCATTAATCATTTCAAAACATTGTTGTTTGTAGTGAGCTGAATAAGGTGAGTAATTAAGTTGTCAAAAAAGAACGGGGTAGGCATTATACATTACTCAGTAATGAAATAATTTTTAATCATTTTTATTACAAAAAATCAAAATTTACACAGAAAACAGCGGAAGGTAGCAATGCCTTCGAATGATTAATTAAAAAACTCAGCTTCTTTTCTTAAGCTTCGGCTCAGGAGCGGAAGCCTTATTATATCGAACATACATTTGTAAAACGAAAATAGTTTCGTCAATTTGCAATTCTGCTAACTGTAATCGTTTTGTCACTTTTAGCAAATTATCCAAGATTACTTTTTCCGGTGGCGTTAAAATTTGATTCACCTGAGAATGAATAAAAAAATTTCAAATTAAAGATTAAGATAAATTCGATAATTTAGAACTTACATTTAGGCCTACACCTACCATATCTTCAATCTGTTCTTCACTCGCATTCTGCTCTTTCAAAGCTTCGACGTATAAATCAGATTGTTTCTTTTTCTCAATTATATGTATTTGTTTGTTTTCCTCTTCTTTTTTTCTCAGAATAATATTATAGATATTTTTATAGCACATGCTCAATACCATTCTGACTATCTAAAACAAACACGACAAAAATATTACAAAATTTTACGAATACTAAAATCTATAGAAAAATAATTATTATAATTTCCAACTTACCACATTGAGATCAACATAAAATAGGAAAAACGGTTTGTTCTGTCCGCTAGATGACGTGGTAGATGGTTTTTTCAATTCTTGCATTTGAATGAAATTTTCCTCTAACAATTTATAAGCGATACTTTTTGCTTCTTTGTCTGGTAACATAGCTAACTGTTGAATTTGTTCCAGTTCACAATATTTTTTATCTTGTATCAGTCTGCGTAAACGAGAGACAAATGAAATGAAAAAAACTTTCATTGAAAAACAACTCCTTGGAATGACAAAGTACGAGCTAGTACGAGTACCAAAATGTAATTATATTACAAACCTAAAAACACGCGCCGCTTTGAAACCAAACTTCTGATCAACAATTTGACTAATGTATAGACTGGTTAAATTTGCAATCGCTTCTTTCATACAAATAATAACACCTCCGCTATAATCTAATGACTGTCCAACAAATCCACTGAAGTCTTCCTCTATTTGATACAGTTACAATAACATTGAAATGCAGATAGTAAAAATATAACAGTCATAATATTTTCAACTTACGTACTCATAACTGTAATATATTGATCCATGTACTTCAACGCATAAGCTTCAACAGTGTTATTTCCGATTGAATCTTTGAGCTGCATCATTGACACTGAATTCAAATTTTCATTCCAGAAATTGGATTTTTGATACGCTAATTTCAAAATATGACGAATAACAACGCCAGCATGTACATCGAATCTTCGACTCATAGCACTAACGATGAGTTCGTCTCTAAAATGAATAGTAAAATATATTATTTTAAAATTTTACATCCTAAATTATTAAAAGTGGAAATTATAAGGTTACCTAAATTCAACTAGGAACCGATCAAAATTCACTTTCCAGTATAACTCATTGACTGGCATTTCAGTATCGGTACCCTGATATAGAGCTGTCAGTTTTTGAAGATTGATGGAAGGAATCTTCTCATGTTCGGCTAATTTCATTGTAATAGGAACTATGCCTTGGGTAACTCTTTCAACGGGAATGACGAAACCGTGTTCTATCAACTCACAAATGCCATTTTTTATACTGCTGAGGCTGAACGACATTTGATTATTTCCTAAAAAATAAAGACAAATTTGCGATTTATATTACAAACATTTACTAGGTGTAATTGAAAGGACTCATTTACTCACCTTGAGCTAGAGTGCAAGTAACTTTCAAAATGAGGTTAGTCAAAGTCATTTTACCGGAATGCAATAATTCTTCTATCAGAAGTTCACATTCCTTACCAAACCTCTTTCTAGTTAATAAAATAAACCTGAAATACAATCGAAAATAAATAAATGAATAAATGAACACGTTAATAAAAGAAGTTATTGAATATTACTTGGGATATCTGGAAATCATCAATACATTTTCCGGCAGTAAAAAGTATTCGCAGATATGACTTGTTTCGGGCAACTTATACTCGACGAAATTGAAGTGAATTAAAATACCTAAGACTTGCTTCACCTACAAAATACCGAAATATAAAATGCATTACGATCAAAAAACTCTTTTATTATTAGAATGAAATTAAAGTGCCGAACTTACTCACCGTTGATAATGGTAATTTGGTGGATAATGACAACAGTTTCAAAGGTTTTGGACCCCATTTCAGTTCATCCGCGACCAAAGCAATAACTGGACCAAAGAATTCATTCAATAATAATGTAGTAATCTTACACTCTTGAAGTGCCATCATCAGGCTGAATTTGATCTCACTTTCTTTGATGATTTTTTATTCATCGCATCCGCATCAGCTCTCAGTCATGTCCCCATGTTCAGTGATATCAAGTGATAACAGCACGAGTGTAGGTAAGGTACTATAAGACTCAGGTACGGACATCCGCCATTTTGGAGACAAATGAAAATTTTGCTTTTTGAAAGTTT
>FIZT01031910.1:0-11010 GCA_900065295.1 Paracoccus marginatus
GACAATAAAATGGCTATAACTCGAGAATGGAGGGGGGGGGGTCCAAAATTTTTGGGGGAACGTTTTTTGGTCAAGGCACATCACCTAAGGTGCATAAGAGCCCAAAAGCTTTGGGGGCAGCAACGACCCCCTTATTCGGCTATACCCTTTGATTTTTTTTTTATTGACTTGAAATTGAAATTGTGTTGAAAAACGAATATTTTGCTGAAAACGACGAAAAAATCGTTGAAAAATACTTAAAGGTACTAAAACTATACTGAAAGAACAAAAGAACGGACACGAAGAACAGAAGAACGAAAAATTTAGAAGAACGTGAGAACTGAGAACGAAAGACCAGGTTCTTTTCTTGCCTTAGGAGAAAAAGAACGAAGAACCGGGCCGAAATTTTGGCGTTCTTCAATCATTGAGAAAAACTTAAAAATTTTTTTAAAAATCAAAAAAATCAAAAACTGAAGCACACAAAAATTTTTTGTAAGTTGCTCACTCTGGTTACATATTTTTTTGCGTAATTTTGTCTCAATTTGAGTCAAATTTAGTTGAACGTCGTGAAATTTCGCTGAAATCAGTTCGTTAATGCTAATCATTTATGAGTCGTTAACAGCTTTCCACATGAAAATTGATCAAGAACTCATCAGTATCCTGGTAAGCCCAAGCGAAGCGTAGCCTAGTGTTCACCGGAAATTGACGAATTAAGTAACAAACTATCTATCAAAATCATTGAAAATTTCTGTACGAGTATAGGTAGGTGTACTTGAGTATTCTTTAGATGTGGTTTTGAAAAAGAGTCATGGGAAAATCCGATGAAATATTTGATTGAGCTAACGAGCGGAAGGTAGAACGTGAAAACAAATCAACGTTAAAATACAGATTCTATGAATGTTCGTTGCGAAGAGTTATTATTAAAGAAAACTCTGCGTTCTTTTGTTGCAGTTAAACGTTATTGTTGCACATGACGAGAAATTGAAGACGAAATAATGAAACTGTTTTCTCATTAGCAATACCTACAGCGCTCTATCGCTGTTTGAGAACGCTTCTCGATAAATTTAGCCATTCGGCTTCATACCTACAGGCAAGTAGGTAAGTTGAGCATTTGCAATTAACTCGGTAATTAGAATCCGGTAATATTATTTGGATTTGCAACGCGATAAAAAAGTTATTTGGGTGCGGTTTCATTATTTCGATAAAATATGAAATTTTCTCCAAACTTCAGTATAGTGCAATTTGTGAGCGTAAAACATGCTGCAAAAAGTTTATCTTTACGTTAAGCCAGCCGTATATTTTACAATAATTCCGTAATTTGTAAAACTTACCCGATACTAATGCGTAGTGTGCTGTTTCTGTATAAGCGTATTGCGGCCATATCTTGGAATACTGATAAAACTCTCATCTCACGTAATTGTCGTATGTACAGATCCGGTACCCAAAATTTGTGATCTTTATCCCAGGCCAACTCGAGCTGGTCGGTTTTATTATCGATGATACGGATTCTCGGATCTTCCCAGTATACTTGAAGAAACACGTCCAGCGATATTTCCTATATTATCCATCCTAACAGTTAATGTACAATGTCAAATGATAATGCGAGTGGGTATTTAGTTTTAATTAGGCCTAGATGTTCGAGTTCGAATTTTCACTAGGTACGGTAATTTGTGATATTACTTTCAGACCTTTACGATTACGGTTGAAGTCGGACTGAGAAACGTATTAAGATTACGGATCATTACTCGTGTTTGAAGTTTTGCCAACTGTAGCTCTCTGTTATGAGTATTATTTTTCGCGATTGGAAAATTATTAATTGACCACGTGAATGACGTGAGTTACCTCTAGAAAGAACCAGTATTGTAATCGAATCGTATATTTGAAATATTTTTCGTTCGTTTTATTTATTTATTTTTGCAATTTCAGTGTCCAGTGGCTGATGGCAACGTTCGTCAGATGCACGAGGTAAGGATGTGCTCCAATTTGGATAAATTATGTCTTCTCAAGATGTACCTATAAGCTGTCTGCCTAAAATTCCTCTCACACTCTTCGACGACAAATCCATCACTGCTCGAGCTAAGAGTAAAACAACCCTCACACATCGAACCACTCCTCCATCCCGCGCATTCATCTGGTAAAATATCTTCGGCAAATCGAAAATGACACCTCAAAGGCGCCAAATCTAGTTGTAAAACCATCACGCAACAGCGCCTTATTCAAACAAGGTGAAACGTTCATTAATCTTTTATCTACTTCACCGTGAAACAAGACGTAAAACGAATTAAAACTCTAGATTAATTTGCATGCTTTGCGTATTACGTTTAAAATTGGGAAAGTAGGTACCTAATTTCATAATGATTTCGCGCTTTGGTGCTGCGTCTTGGGGTTCCACGTTCCAAACGAAATCACTTTTGCGTCTTAGGAAATCAAACTTTTTACTGAATTCTACGATAAAAAGCAAAACTTTGGCGAGGGTCGACAATTTATGAAATTATTTTATTCGTTGATTAAAATATTAATAATTAAAAGATTGGCCAGACGATGAAATATCAAAATGTATTTACTTAAGAAAAATTTTCATTTTACCCTCGTATACTTAATAGTTCACGATTTGTGTGTGTTTTATCTTTATAAACTTTTCGAGCAGGCTCTTTTCGAGTTACTCTCTTATCGAATGCCAAAAATTAAAATATTTAAAATGAATTTTTTGTAAAAATAGGAAAAAAAATTGTAACGATCGAGGCGAATAATTCGCATTAAAAAGTCAACTTTTATAGCTTAAGGGTATCGTTAGAAGGTATTGCAAAAGTTAACAGAACGAGGGGGAGGGGTAGCTCGTGGGTAATACAATTACTACCTAATATGTGGTTATCGTAGTGATTCGAGTCTGTGTAAATTTACGTGTTCGGTGCGGTAAATTTGCATATTATACGTAAAGTAGTACTACGTACCAGCGCGAGTATTATGTTGGCAAAAGTTTATACGAGATTTTTGGAATTGTTAATAGCACGTACGAATTACCATTCTCATATTGTATGATATCTTTTAGAAAATTGAAACGGGAATTGAATCCGAAGTCCTGATTGAATGGATTAAGTATTTGTAAAGGTATTCGCTATTTCATTCTCTCCTCGTGTTGCTCGCGTCCGTATCCACGTCTTTCGATAAAATCCAGAAGTATTGTAAAATAGAAACACTTTTAATAGGTACCTCTAAGTACGTGTGCTCGAGATTCCGCACCCTGTCCATAAAACTTAAATCGAACCTTAGGTATAGGTACCTTCTTTCATTTATGCAGATTCTCTCTTTCAACTTGTTTATGTATGTTCGCGTGGTCTCCGATAATTATTCGAAAAATGGAAAAGAAATCTCGCGCATATTTACGTACTTACATAGAGTGTACAACGAACGAGCAGTCTCGTAATATATGTAGGCCTAACGTTAATTTAATCTATGTACTTGGATTTCGGGCGGATGTCTTATTTGATTATTTTCAAAGACGGTACCCTCAACGGTGTCGACATTCGGAAAAAACTTTTCGCTCGTCGTAATCTCGAAATACTTACTTGACTTGACGTATTCGTAAATACTTCTTAACAATATTAAATGCTTAAATATGATTAATTACTTTGAAACGAATTGCATTTGAATTTTTTCCAGTCCCTTTCGCCTCGCCCTTACTCGCCAGTCAACGAATTTTACCACCAGAGCGAAGAACAGCAGCGAATAGCTAACCAAAGTGTGTAGGTTTTACGACTATATTGTGTGTTATTTTAATGGGTATCAGTCTAAATAGCATTGGATGGAGAAGGCGAAAGCGAAACGTTACGCCGCGCCACCTTGACATGTCTGCTGGAATATCATCTTTGAAAAGCGCCACGCCGCACAAGCTTTGTTAGCGCTGAAATTCCAGATACGTATGTCATCGTTTAACAAAGGCACCGTTAATCGACGTCATTCTAAAGGGCTCGTCTCGTGTCGTTGAAAGCTACACTAATTGTCCGAGTGAATCGAATATCGGCCGAGAATTTGTCTTACCTTTTTTTTTTTTTTTCGAATAGTGAAAAGTGGTGGTATAGAGATGGAGGAGAAATTGTTTTATTCAATTTATTTTTGGAAGGTTAATTACGTCTTCAAGTGTTGGGTGTATTGTGCCTTCGATGATTTCGCTCGAAAAAATTTTCTTTCTCTGGTATAAAATTTCTGACGATTGATGCGATGAGGAAAAAATTGTTAATTAAATTTGAAGAGGCTATCGTGTGGTGAAGGTTGTGGAATTTTTCCAACATTTTTAGCGTCATCTGATATGTCTCAGTACTTGAAATATGGTTATGAGTGATTTTTTGCCTCAACTCGGACTGGTCCCTTGAAATATTTATGCGATTTATAGAGTGAAAATAATGTCTCCTCGACTTCGACTATTTTTATCGATTTTTCCTAGGATTGTGGGTGTATGGGTTAGGGTGTCCTGATTTTGACTTTTTTTTTTTGAAAGTTGAACAGGAGGAGTGAAAAATTCCAAGTCCCTGATTCAATTTTACCCCCCCCCCCCCCACTATTTTGCATCAAAGCTTCAAATTTTCAACAATAAAAATTGAATTTTTTTTTGCATTTTTCTATGCCATCATTCTTATTGTGACCCCAGAAGAGTAAAAAAAATTTTCACTGATTTTTTCAATTTTCAGTAGTTCTGAAAATTGATTCGAAAAATCCAAAATTTTTGCAATTTCAAGAAATTCTGGGATTAGGCGGAAAATTTTTTTCTCATGAATCATAACTATTGTATCCCTCTTATTTTCTCTCCATATCTATCTAAACCTCTCCAAGTATCTTTTTTATCACTCAAGGGGTCCTCAAACAGTTTAGAAATCAAGCGAATTTCATCCACTTAATATGTAAGGTAGGTAAATTATGATGAAATTGGCGAATTTAAAAAAAAATTCTAGGGGCTCTTTAAGTGCTAAAGAAGGTATCTAAGGCTGTTTATGTGGATATGAAGTGAAAATAAAGTGGATAGAACATTGTTGATCCAGGAGAAAAATTTTTTTATTCCAATCCTAATATTTCTTAAAATTGCCACATTTAGGCTTTTTAGGAATCAATTTTTAGAACTCCTGGAAATTAGATAAAATCAGTGAATTTTTTTACCGCTCTGGGGCCACAATTAAACCGCTTGCATGGAAAAATGTAAAATTAAAAAAAAATTAATTCAGAAGTTTTTGAAAATTTAAAAAAATTGAAAAATGTAGGTACTTCTAATCCTCTTCCTTCTCTTAACAAAAAGTACAAAAATCGAACCAAAATTGAATTATGTTTCCAACCTTTCTCATCAACCACAGAAAAAATCGGCAAGCTCCCAACATTTCGACAAAATTCTTAGCGAGTTAGATGACCCCCTTACCACATCAAAGTCCTAATCAAAATTCTTCTCATAACCTGTGGCATACGCACGTCATAAAATTATTACCTTTCTTAAAAAAAAAAAAAAAAAAAAAAAAAAAAAAAAAAAAAAAAAAAAAAAATAGAAGGAAAAAACTTCACGGTCTTGTAACGAATATCAGAAAAGTGAAACTTTTAATAGAAGAAATGTTTGTAGTAAACTTTATTCGCTTTATTTATTCAAATTCGAATGGTTAATTTCGTCTTATTATTATTTTATTCTGTCCCGTACTCGGCTAGTTTTTTCATCGTAATTTTTCGGCGAGGAAAAAATCTTTCCCAGATGGAAATTACGCGTTTGAGAGAAGAAAAAACACTGAGAAAATTCCATTAAAGCAGACGTACTATGTAGCGTAGTAGTAACGAAAAAAAAAAAGTGTTCAAAGTCAAAGTTACTCGAATATAAAAACAAGGTAGGTAGTTTTAAGTTTAATTATAAAAGTTTGGCGAAGTTGTGCAATTGAATATTTTAGTGTTTTCAACTTGCATAGCTCAAGGCTTTGTTCGATCTTTTTTTTTACTCGTGTGAATGAACAGAAACCCATTAATCTCGCGCCTTACGTAGCCTACGTTTGTGTGGCCGGATTATTGAAAGAAAAATTACGCATTCGGTGAGCAGAATGCATACTTTACTTATTATGAATTAATATTTCGCACGATTGTAGAATTTTTTTTCCATTTTATTTGTAATACTCTAATCTTTATGCTATATTGTTTGGTTTTTATTAAAAAGCTGAATTTTAATTTCGTCGCGACACAAGGCTCTCCTAAGGCATGAAATAATTTTTTTCCACCGTATCTCGCACGTGGTTCACTTAATTTGAAAACGTTTACGAAGTGCCTAACAAATTTATTTTCGCTCTCTTCTGTTCCTCCCTATATAGGCCGAGAGAATTTTTCGTCGTCTAGAGTAAAATACCGAGGTTTATAATTTTTCTTCTTTTATTGTTATGTTTTTTTATTGTGTAGAGTGCTATCATATGCTATGCTATCTTTTTAGGCGGAAAAATATTACTTTTTGAATTAACGACAAATCGGGCATAGAGTAATAATTGAAATTTTGTCGGGTAGAATTTTTTTTTTCTTCGAAAATTCGTTTTGTTAGAATCATGAGAGTTTTTTTTTTAAATTCTTTAATTGTGGTGATTTTCGCTCTGTCGATTTTTTCATCTGAGAAATATATGATTTCATGACAAATTCAATTCAGTTTAAAATTTTTCAGAAGATTCAACTTTTGGTCAATTTTTCAGTAAATCTTTCTTCTACAAATTTTTATAGTCTCACTCATGAGCTAATAAATTCATTCAAAGACATTTAAAGGAATCGTTTGCAATAAATCAAATCATTTTTCTGGTGGGATTGCTCATAATCGAATTTAAAAGTCGAATTGATTGTTTGCGTCTCGAAATTAACTGATATGAATTTTTTTGATAATTACTTTTGAATCATTTTTAAATTGTTCGAACGAATCGTTCACGACTAACTGAATCGATCTCTTACAAAAATTAATAGCATTCCACGTTTTGTTTGATTTGAAGTAAATGAATCGTTTTTGAAAATCTTGAACGAACTGTTCGTGAACGACTGAATCATTTTTTAACAGTTCGAAAAAATCATTTGCGACCGACTAGACCAACTGAATAATTTTTCTCCGAAAATTGTTCGTATTAAATTTTCATGATCATTTTCTAGCGACTGAATCATTTTTGAACTACATTGAACGAATCGTTCGCGACCGAGTGAATCTTTCCCTTGCGAAGATAAACGTTACTCGATTTTTTTTTCGAGTAAGTGAATCATTTTTTTCAACATTTCGAACGAATCATTCGCGAACGACTGAATCGTTTTCTTTGCGAAAATTTTTTGACCGAATTATTTTTATCGTAAGATTTTTTGTTTTGATTGTTACGATCATTTTCCAGCGACTGAATCATTTTTGAACTAGATTGAACAAATTGTTCACGACCGACTGAATCATTTTCCAATTGAAATCAATTGTATTCGATTTGTTTGTGTGACTGATTTTTCGCAAGTGAATCACTTTTAAAAAATTTCGAATGAATCGTTCGCGACCGACTGAATCGTTTTGTTCATGAAAACAACGGAGATGAATTTCTATGCTTGATTTTGAGCAAGTGAATCATTTATTCATTTTGCAACAATTCGAACAGGTTGTTCGCGAACGACTGAATCATTTTCTTTCCAAAATCATCCATATTCGATTTTCGTTACGCTTCTGAGTTCATGAATCATTTTTCAAACAGTTTCGAAGAATCGTTCGCGACCGATTTGATTATATTTTTTAACGTCTTCAGTGGTATCTTATTTTATCAAGGATTTGATTATTTTGACTCGTTCTTAAACGGTTCGGTGGTGATGACAATTTTTTCTATTTATACCAGCCGATGGTATTTTTGTAATATCAAAATTCACAACCAACTCACCTCTTTACTTTCTTCCACCCCCGAAACTCTATTGACAAATAAGGCCAAAGAAATTTCCATGTCGCTACCTGAAAAAGAACAGAAAAATAATCATTTAAAAACAACCAACCTGGCTCGTTCGACTTCGAGTAGATATATCTATACTCGTACAATTTTGAAGCTCACACATTCGAGTATTTTATTTCAAAAGAACGATGCGTTGGGGGGAGGGGGAGAGGCGCAGGCACGAGAATACCGTGGTTAACGCGGGTTAACGTGTGCAATTCGAAAGTCCTTGACTGTTCGTTAGGCGCGCGGCATGGCGACGAAAGTACGTCGAGTATAATGGTTATTACGGTAAATAAGCTGAACTTTAGGTGCTTTCAGGATTAATGACAAGTTAATGCCAAGAATACTATTTCAGGGATGCTTTTCGAATGCTTGTTACTGTTACGGGCTGGTACTGAAATGAATATATTTGTTTTACACGTATTAAACTCGAACAGTGACGACTGTCATTCTTATATCCTTTCTAGTCTATTTCATCATCCTGCTCAATTTATATTCGGCGAAAAATCGTGTCTATATGGGAGCAGCGTAGACTTCGCATCATTTTTACGAGTATTTTATTACGTTATTTTTTGGCGAAACGAAAATTTTTTTACGCGATTCGCTCTTATCACGAACCGCAATCGAAATCAAATCGCCACCCTTCAATAAGGAAAAAAAATTGCGACGAGAAATTGCGCTCGCGACGTAGATCGCAATAAAATATTCAAATTGTAATCGCCGATGGTGGTTTTTTTCGCGCTCATTCCTGTGGCGAAATTTTCTTCGCTTGTGTGTTCAATGTTCATCAATAAGCGACGAGAATTTATCGCTGCTGCGTGTGGTTCTGTGCGGGTGCGTTATGACATCGATGGAGTGATAGTAAAAGGCGCGAATGTAATCAAAGTTTATTGGAAATGAATAATGTTAATGCTGTTGTAAAGCAATGTCGATTCCGAATGCCCGTCTTTCCCTCTGGATGCCACAATGGTCTCAAAACGTTAATTGAATTTTATATGAAGTTCCCGTTTCAGATTGCGAATGAAAAATTTTTGCCATCGAGGGGTTTGTACGAGTGAGTATGTACGCGCGATTGTTTTGGATGCTGAGAGTACAGAAATTTTCAACGAGTTTAGAGTGAGAATTTTTTAAAAATGCTGCATTGTTGGAATTTTCACTCGGATTTTGGAAATATCATTAAAAATTATTGTAACCAGCGTTGAATTTCGCTAACGAAGGATTTATCAAAGTTTAACAGAGAGATGAGCATTCGGTATGTGTGGATGTAAGGACGTATCTGAGCGTATACTACGAGGATTTGAAGATATAAGCTTATTTTGAGAATATATGTAGTAAATAAACCGAGCTGTCGTATACGGGTATAATACTTTAATATAAAGTAGAAAAGACGAACACGCGACAGAATATTCTTGCGCATCGTGTCTATGTCCCAGTCTCTGTCTGTAAACTAACGTACTTATACGTATATCTGTAAAACGTATCAAAGACGCGACAATCCATTGTGTGAGAATAAAATAAAAGCTCTCGTCTGACGAATATTACGCCGATAAGTATAAACCATTAATTTGACGCAACTCGCGATGCCAATACGTGTGTAACGAAAGTGGAATAATGCGAATTTGCCAACTTAGATGTGTTGCTTTCGGCGACACACGTACCTACGTACCATATGGTTTTAATCGAAACGGAAATATCACCTTTGGAAAATTACACATAGATACGATGTGAGAATTTGCTGATTTTACGTGTAGTTAATCGACAGTTGCGTCGTATATCGTATATGGGTAATTTGGCATTTACGTTAGATACGACTGCATCGCGGTGATATTTTATTATATTACGTATACGAAAAAGCCGAAGGAAAAAAACTAGCTATGATCGATGGCTTAATAAATGGCGTGATAAAAGGCTGTTCGGTGTTTGCTGTAAGGGCCAGAATTACGAGCAGGTTGTAATTTTAGAATATTCATAAATTATAATTCGCTCGATTGCCTAAACAGAGCTTGCTGTGAGTGTTAAGGTTATACAAATACTTACAAGGTCTGGGCGATGAAAAAGATCGAGGTTTTTTTTGTATTTATGAAGTAAGTAAGCGAGCATGCGAAAGTTTGTATCTTGAGTGCAAAGTTGAGCATTAATTTTAGTATTATGGGTTGGCGGTTTGTAGTAGGTAGTTGAAACATGTGTGTGGTTTGAACTTGATTTTAAGTTTGGTGGTATAAGTTATATTTCGGGGTGTTTAACTGTTTTTGAGTTTGTGTCTCGGTGGATAAAAAAATTAAGAAAGAAATGAGAATTTTGAAAAAAATCTGAATTTTATTAATTTTTTTTTGAAAATTTTTTTCTTTTGAATTTAAAAAATTTTTAACCCTTTGATTTAGAAATTCCATTTTTTTAATTTTCAACTTACTTTTCTTGAAGTTTTTACTAATTTTTTTTTCATTTCATCAATTTTCTTGAAATTTTTATTTTTCTAAAAAAAATCAATTTGCATTAGTTACTTCCACTTTTTTCTGATTTTTCTCTCAAGTTTCTTTTCAGTCTTTACAATATAATATATAATATATATATATTTTTTAAATATTAAATTTTTAAATTTTTAAATTTCTTTAAATTTAAAATTTTTTCCACTCTCTTAATTTGAATCAATCAAAAATATCAAAATTGATAGACAAAACTGAGTCACTAAGAATCAGTGAAATTCTACGGCTCAATCAATGAAAAATTACTGATTCAATTCGCAAATTTTTATTTTTGATTCAAGAATGTCTTCCATAACTAACTACTGATCGAATCAGTAATAATGAAAAATTACTGAATCAAAAGTAAAAATTTTCTAATGTTGATACGGTGCAATTTGTGAAATTATTTCAAAAATTCGGTGCAAAATTATAATATGAATACGATACGATACGATTGCGAAAAGATTACCAGAAATCACGATCAGTAGCGCACGCAGGAATTTCCTCTGGAGGGGGCTAGAATTTAGATTTGACTTGGTACCTACCTATTTTTGAGGGTTGTAGGCCACCAATTTTTCGAGGGAGAGGAGGAATTCGACACAAAAATGCCGAATAATTTTTTTTCTTGCCAAAATAAT
>FIZT01032002.1:0-12235 GCA_900065295.1 Paracoccus marginatus
GGGGGGGGGGGGGGGGGGGGAATCAAAAAAATTCAAACGAATGTTAAAATATGAATTTCGCGATCTCTTAGTTATCATTTTTTGAAATCGCTGGCATCGATTGATCAGAGCTGAATTTGGAACCAGCTGCTGAAAAGAGAAGGCCAAACGACTGGAAAAATCGATACAGAAATTAATTCAATTTTCTCTAAATTCCCTCCCACCCCGCGCAGTCTCATCTATACACGTATAATTTTGGAAAATTTAAATTTCAAAGTGAGAAAAAATTCTCAAGCTTAGATTCGAGTAGATTTCGTGTGTGCTATGGCTAAAAAAAAAAGAAAGACATCTTCCATTGACGGTAAGGTAACTGACATTATTATAGCGGGTATAATTTTCAATAACGCAATTTCCCTCTCCTCGCTATCCTAAGACCAAGCCAAATTTCCTAATCAAAAATATAAAATTTAGTAAAGCCGAAAAAAATCACACATATAAAATAAAGAAAAGAGGAAAAAAACAACAGTAACATAAATTGAGATCAATGATTGAAAATTCATTCGTACCATTTACCAATTTCGAGGCGATTCCGAAGGGTGGGAAAAATCGTCTTCGAGCTATTTCAAAATGCAAATGCACGCGTCGGTCGCACACGTACGTACATGATATTTGAAGTTTATGGCTTAAATCATCGGAAGTGAGTCTATATAGGTATGTATGTATGTAGGTCTAGTTCAAATTGTCGCTTATGAAATAAAACTGTCGATTAAGAGAACATCCCATCGAATTAAGTATCGATTCGTAATATTAAAAAATAAACGTCGCGTCGAGTCTGATACGACTGGGTATCGGGGGTGAAAAAAATGAAAAACATAGTCTGGTCGAAGGAGCTCGTCTCTACGTACGTATACTTCCGATAATTTAAACCAACCTGAGGGAAGTTTGTTTTTAAACATATATAGTAACAAAGAGAGCTGTAATAACGGTTAACGAGCGAGAGCGAAATGATACTTCGTATTGAAAAAAAATTTTTTGATCATTTCACTCGCACTCACAACGAAAATTATCAACAGAATTAAAAAAAAAAAAAAATACCTGAAAAAGTATAGTAATTAAAACACTGTAAAAAAAATAAAATAAAATAAACAAAATTATTAAATAACTAATAGAAAAAAACAGAAGAACTAATTATAATCATTTGTACTATAGAGGTAGTTACTGGTATTTTGGTGAAACTCTATTGATTATGATTTTGTACTTGGCCTTGGTGCATAGCCTTTAAACTGATCTCGGTTTTATGTTCGCGCGCGATATGCCTACGAACGGTGTTATTTCTTGTGAATGTTCGCGAGCAGAATGGGCAAGGTACACGAATGCCCTGATGGCGTTGCCTGATATGAGCTCGTAAATTCGTTTCGTAGCCGTATAAACGTTCGCAAAATGGACATTGTAGCTTTTTACCTGGAACATTTTTGTATCAAGATGGTTAGCTACACGGTTCGGCGCGAATTTATATGCAAAGTTGGTAAAATAGCGGAAGATGAACGAAATAATGATAATTACCATCCGGTGTAGTGGTAGTGGTAACTCCTTTATGTGGTGGATCCATTTTCGTATTAGGTAAAGTAGAATTCCAAGTCGTAGATCCTGAACCGGACGGCGACTGCACGATTTCTAGCGCTGGAGGAGGTTGAATGCGATCGTTGACGTCTCTATTATCCCTTTGATTACTGTCCACATTCCCGCTGTAGTATTTTCGATCGCCTCCATTTTCGTCAATGTTGGTGCTAACATTTTCTTCGCATTTAATGCGAAGATCTAAACACAACGACGATTTAATTGTATTATTAATCCGTACACGTCTCGCCACCATTATATCTGGCAGTTTCCAACGCTATTAGGTAGCAGTACGGTAGCTGTAGTACGTACCTTCGGCGCAGTTATTCGAATGCCAAGATTGGGGCGAAGGCGACTTCTCTAGATTTCCGGAACGATCAAAAGATCCCGCAGCAGCATTACCGTCGGCCGTTAGAACGGGCGGCGGTATCGACGGTGGGAGTGGGTCATAATGATGCGATACTGACGACGACGAAGACGACGGCGGCGTGAAGCCGAGCGGTAGCTGAGATTCTCGGTCTTTCGTACTCACCCTCAGCACCGAGCCGCGCACGAGCGAGTCACGCATCGAGTCGTTGGGACTTCGCGGCGGATGATGGCGTTTCCGCGAAGTGATCCCCAGGTCGTACGACGACGGTAAAGTATGACTGACCGATACCGGCGGTCGCTGGTCGAAATGGTCGCGTTTGTAATGCAAGTGATATGAAGACGAAGAGTAGGCGGCGTTCGACGCCGGAGACGAAGGCGGTAACATTGACTCTGACTCGGTGCCGTGTCCCGATCGGCCGCCGCCGCTTCCTTCTTCCATCTGGATCGCATTTTGACCACCGGTCGATTTGTTTTGTTTCGAATTACGACTATTACTCGGCGAATCTACCCTCGAATCAGACGGGTGCGGTTGTGTGACTAATTTCTCTTGTTCTACCGATAGTCCTTTAATCTGCGAATACAAAATAATAGACGGTATTAGAGACGAGAGTAGGTACGAGTTTCGATTATCGAGTCGTATAAGCGATCAGAATAGCGATGAGGAATTTTTCTTTGGTACATGAGGATCCCCTTTCCGTGCTCCAATGGTGAAAATAAGATTCAGAACTCCTAGGCTTGAAGATGTTCAGCGTTTACTTTATGCTTTTAAATTTTTTCTACACCCCAAGTGAGCATTTTTCTCACGAATTTTAGTAAAATGATGCACCTGAAGCCCCCCCCCCCCTTCAATGAAACCTGAAAACTCTGACTTCTCACCCCCTCCCCCCCAAATCGTTTATGTACGACTGTGACTGTACGTACCCATAAAATTTTCCTACGAAATAGTGAGAAATGGTATACCACGAAGTCCAACTCCCCCTTCCTCCCAAAAAAATAATGGTTCATTTTGAAAAAATCTCAATTCCTCGAAAATCATTTTTTTACAATTTTTGAAAGACACTTTCTACTATACTACTTTTACTGGAAAAAAATCTTCAATTCATCGTTCTTTCATCACTCCAAACTGACCAAATGAGCCTAAAATTTTTTTAGTGGCTTCTACACGACAGTTGATGAAATTATGATCATTTTGAAAAATTTAATTTTCTGATTTTTTTAGCCAAAATTTTTTTGGTTCCTTAGAATTTTGTTAATTCAATAAATTGGGGAAAATTTCAATTTTGAAGAATTATTTGAGATTTGAAAATTTCCAAAACTTCTGATGCTTAATCATTTTTTTTTTAGAATTTTTCAGTTCAAAATTTTTTGATTTTTTTGCAATTGAAAAATGTAATTTTTGACAAATTTCAAAAATTTCAATGAGTACCCAGGTTTGTTTTTTGAGTTTTTTCGACATTCTTGAATTTTAAAAATTTTGAATTCTCAAAATTTTTGAGGAAAAATTGAATTTTTTGCTAATTTCAAGAAGTTTTGATTTTTTTCGCTTCAATAAATTGGAAAAAATTTCAATTTTGATGAATTATTTGAGAAATTTAAAAACTTGCAAAACTTCTGATAATTTTTTTTTTTCAGAAGTTTTCAGTCAAAAAATTTTGATTTTTTTATGATAGAAAAATGCAACTTTCGACAAATTTCAAAAAAAGCAAATTCAAATTTTCAATTTTCTCGAGATTTTAATGAGTACCCAGGATTGTGTTTTTTGAGTTTTTCAGCATTCTTGAAATGTTAAGTTTTTAATTTTTTTTAATTTTTGTGAAAAAATTCAATTTACAACGAAATTCAAGAGTTTTGGACTTTTTAAAAATTTGAATAAAAATTGAAAAATTTCCGATTTTTGAGAAATTTTGAGAACTTCTGGTGACTAACTATTTCCTTCTCGGAAAAAAAAATTGAAAGGTTTTTAGGAGACTGAGCCATGACTTCTCAAAAATGGAACGTTTTCAGAGGGGGAAAAATGTCCCAGCCCCCTGGAGTCCGTGGCTAGAAATTCAAAATTTTCGTCAAAATTTTTTTTGGTCATAGTTGACTTTAAGTGGTAATAAGGAGAGGGACTTTTGACAAGCAACCATTTCTTCCATTTTCTCTTTTAGAATTTTTTTTTGAATTTAGAAAATTTGAAAAAATTGAGTTTTAACTATTTTCAAATTTTTTTTGATTGTGAAAAACTTTTGAAAAATTTGAAAAACGGTGAAGTTTTCGATTTTTAAGAAATTTTAAAAATTATGGAAAATTTGATTTTAAAAGACTTCGTATATTTTTCATCTTCATTTTTACCTTAAATGAGCATACACTTCAATTTTTCAGAAAGTCCTACTGTCGAGGTGTCGCTGGGAGGAACATCAAAATGGGTCAGGTGGATGGAGAATATCAAGGAGAAGGGGGCTATGCCGCCAAACATCAATTTCCAATTTCAACGACCATGTTCAAATTTTGATTTTCAACCATTTTTCGAAGCGTCCTACCGTCGAGGTGTCGATTGGAGGGACGTCAAACTAGGTCAGGTGGATGGAGTACATCAAGGGGAAGGGGGCTACGTTGACGAAAATCAGTTTCCAATTTCAACGATCATAATTGAATTTTGACCTTAAATGAGCATAAACTCCAATTTTTCAGAGAGTCTTACTGTCGAGGTGTCGATTGGATGGTGGTCAAAGTAGGTCGGATGGATGGAGTCCTTCAAGGGGAAGGGGGCTACGTCGCCGAAATTCAATTTTCAATTTCAACTACCATGTTCGATTTTGACTTCATATGATCGTATACTACAATCTTCGTTGCCGAAAATCAGTTTCCAATTTCAACGATCATAATTGAATTCTGACCTTAAATGAGAATACACTCCAATTTTTCAGAGAGTCTTGCTGTCGTGGTGTCGATTGGATGGTGGTAAAAGTAGGTCGGATGGGTGGAGTCCTTCAAGGGGAAGGGGGCTACGTTGCCAAAATTTAATTTTCAATTTCAACGACCACGTTCAATTTTGACTTTCTATGATCGTATTTGGAGCATCTTACCGCTGAGGTGTCGACTGGAGGATCATCAAACTAGGTCAGGTGGATGAAGTGCATCAAGGAGAAGGGGGCCACTTTGCCGAAAATTAGTTCCCAATTTCAACGACCGTAATTGAATTCTGCCTTTAAATTTTTTTACAATTCAATTTTTAAAGAAACGCTAATTTTTTTCCGATTCTCAAATTTTTTCTGTTCATATTATTTCCAAAAAATAATGAATGCAATACAAAAGTAACCAAAGGTTCATTTTCTTCGACACTTTTTTACTGGACAATTTTTTCGCAACAATTTTTCAGAATTAATCCATTTAAAATTCGTTCAAAACCACACCGAAATTCTCGCAATCGATTCATCCAGTCCTTTCAAACACTGCAACTGGCCACCTACTATGGCATTCAAATTCAAATTTTTTCAATCGCGATTTGTTTATCGTTGGTCTCGCGAGTAGGTTATTAGATACGTACACATACATAATTTTTAACCCCACGTGCATTTATGCGAAAAAATCAGGTTTTCGACGAATTTGAATAAAAATCGACTGAAAACTCGTTTCCTCATCGCTATACACAGCACACACACGCCAAAAATATCGCGTTGAAAAATCTTTGGCGAAATCTTACTTGTAAATATTCCGCAGCTTTTAAGAAACTCGATAAGCTTTCTTGAGCCACATGAACTTCTCCTTTGTACATGAACTCAAGTAGTGCGGACATATTCGACGATGACGTTCCATCTAATATCACCAGTATACTAGGACAAGGGGGTGCTGATTCGAATAAATCTTGAAAATGTTTACTGCAAGCTGCTAAAATTAACTTGTGCGCCGGAAACGTTACCCCTGTAAAATACCCCCAAAAAAAACGAAAACAAATTAATGAAAAGCGAAAACCTTCTTGTTCGAGAAATAATATTTAATAATTTTAAAAAGCCGTACGTCTCGAGCGAAGGAAAAAAAAATCGCATTTTACACTCGGTGTAATTATAATACGCCTACGTATTTTTTTTTTATATTTTTCATTTTTTTTTATTATTTTTACGCGATTTTGAAAGAAACGTTTATAGTAGGTAAGTATATAGAACGACGAAACAAAAAATAAAAAAAATTACACGAGACCGAGGCAGGCTCGGATGTTCGCGGGCAACGCGACGTTTAAAATAGAGTATTTATAATACGAATACGTATACGAAAAATTACATAAGCCTACGAGAAAATGAAAATCGCATCGTGGTGCGGAAACTTACCTTCGCAAAATAGTGTTACATCGGTAAGGCTTGCAGATTTAAATAAACTATCAAAAGTATTGACGAGGTTGTTGCCAAAACTATTCCATTTTAAACAAAATTGCTGCTGCGGGTCCATTACCAAATTATTGTGCGCTCTCGCGAAAGCCTTTCTCTTATACTAAAGCTAACATTATCATTTACCCTGAAACATATAAAAATAAAAATACATAAATTATTTAAAACGTTACCACCGCGTTGTGTTTCGCATTATTATACATATACACGTATACCAACACACGACAGAGTACAATTTTATATTATGTATACATCGGCCTTATCAAGTTCACGGCTATCATCGCCATCTTTCGCCGTTCAGTTTTTTTTTTTTTTCTTTTTAAAAAACGACGATGCATTTTTCATCGTCACGTACGACATCGACACGGCGAACCATACGTGAACGGTGAAATGAAAACCGCAGCGGAATTTAACCGGTGGCGATATCGATGCGACAGCGATTCGCTGTTTATCTTATGGCCATTGCACATGGGAAAATTTCATCCGATACCTCATCATCATCATCATCCGAGCGACGAGCTGTAATTAGCGAGTCTCTCTATTATTCGTCCGGATTGTACGAGTAATTCGATTACCTAAGGCGACGCGTAATTATCCATAGGCGTACTCGAGCATTCTACGTAAATCCGATCACATATTTTCCCAGTTTTTTCCTCGGATTTGAAATTCAATCTTTCTCGTTTCATTTTTTTTCCTCGTCGAATCGCGTCGAATTTGCAAAAAAAAAAAAAAAAAAATCGAGAAAAACCTCTCTGTCGAGCTTTTCGCGCACGTGTAAATTAAATTTAAATCGCAGAAAAAATTCAACGTCTTTTGAATTTCAAACGTCAGCATCAGATTAGTTCGAAGAAGTCAGCTATTCGATAACAGGATCAACGACGACGCACGGTGCGAAATACGTTGGTACCATCCGCGAACAGACTAGCGGTTAAAAAAGACGAACTTGCAATAAAAATTAGATACCCGTCGTTGCGATCGAGAGCATTTTATTCTCGCGTTAGTCAGACGCGAGAACAGAGCACGAATGAAAGAAAACTTGAAATTGGATTAAAATAACGAAATAAGTAGACACTACGACGTAGCTTTGCAAAAAAAAAACAAAAAATTAAAAACTTTCATTGAAAAATATTCCAAGTTCAGAGCCGAGTAAAAAAAATAATTTTTCAAAAAGAAATTCAAAAATGCAAAAAATAGAATGATTAAATTTTAAATTGATGAAAAACATCAAAAATTGAAAAAAAAATTGAAAATTGCCCAGATACAAATTGGGAAAAAAATTGAGAATGTTTGAACAATTGAAAAATTTTCCCCAAAAAATGAAAAAATGGAAATACTGAAAAAGTGAATAGTTATAATTAAAAACAGCCAAAAGCAAGCAAGTCTGAAGAAATACGTAATCAATTTTTTTTGGAGAGCAGAGATGAAACTTCACGTTTGCTTTCGGGGGGTGAAAGCCACAAACTAGCAAACATGAATTTTCTAAATTTGCTGACTGAAATTTGGGATGGCCCGAGCGAAGCAAGGGCGAAAATTTTCGGTAAAATTTGGAAATGAAACTGAAACTTTGGACTAAAAAATGACGTACTTTTTGCCTATTTCTTTGTTTTTTGTACTGAAATTTGAACAAAAAGTCTAAAAACAGAGAGGCAATGGCCCCAGCGAAGCGAGAGCGAAAATTTAGGTAAAATTTAGAAATGAAACTTTGACTGAAAAATTAAGTGTTTTTTGCTGATTTTTTGATACGATGATCAAATATTAGGAATTATAATTATCGAGAAATAATCTAAAAATTTTCAAAATTTGCCGAATTTGTCGAAATTTGCCGACTTTTTTCAAGATGGGAGGGGGGGGGGGGGGGGGGGGGGTAACCATGCCCCACATTTTCATCTCTATTGGAGGGAGAACCTCAGAACACAAAAAATAGAAAAAGAGAAGAATTGAGTAAATTTTTCAGAGCAAAAAAAATTATAAAATTTTAGAAAATTAATTTTTTCGAAGGGAGAATCTCAAAACACAAAAAATGAAAAAATGAAAAATCAAGTAAGTAAATTTTTCATAGGGAGAAAAAAATTAAGAAAATTAATTTTTTGAAGTGAGAATTTCGGGACACAAAAAAATGAAAAAGGAGAAAATGCGGTGAACTTTTCAGAAAAAAAATTGAAAATTTCAGAAAATTGATCTTTTTTTTTGGTGGTGGTGGGGAGGGGGGAGGGGTGTGGATTTCACAGCACAAAAAATAAAAAAGGAAAAATTAAGCAAACTTTTCAGAACACAAAAAATGAAAATTTAGTAAACTTTTCAGAAAAAAAAGTCAAAAATTTCCAAAAATTTGAATTTTTCTGAGAGGGGGGAAGAGAATCTCAAAATATAAAAAAAAGAAAAAAGGAAATTCGAGTCTACAGAAAAAAAAATTAAAAATTGAGTAAATTTTTCATAGGGAGAAAAAAATAAGAAAATTAATTTTTTGGAGGGAGAATTTCAGAACACAAAAAAATAAAAAAGGAGAAAATGAGGTAAACATTTCAAAAAAAAAAAAAATTGAAAATTTCAGAAAATTGATTGGGGGGGGGGGGGGAGGGGTGGGTATCACAACACAAAAAATAAAAAAAGGAAAAATTAGGTAAACTTTTCAGAACACAAGAAATGAAAAATTGAGTAAACTTTTCAGAAAAGAGGAGTCAAAAATTTCCAAAAATTTGAATTTTTGAGAGGCGGAGAGAATCTCAAAATATAAAAAAAGGAAAGAAGGAAATTCGAGTAAACTTCACAGGGTGAAAAAAAAAGTTTCAGGATTTTTTTTTTTTTTTTGAAATCTCCAAAGATGCCTAGAAATCGAAAAAATTAGGAACCCACACAAAAAAAACAAATAATTTTTTTTTAAATGAGAGAGATAAATTTCAAGAATGAAAATTGTTATTTTTTTTTTGTTCAAAAATTCTAAGAAAATGATCCAAGTTCTAAATCACTAAAAAGACTTAAGGTTTGTAAAAATTACACATTTTTTTAAGAATTTGAGGAGGAAGACTAGGGGAAAGACAGGGGATATAATGCGAGAAATTGCAAAATTAGTACAAATTAATTTCTTTTTCAATAGAAAAAATTCAAAAATTTCAAATAAATGGTTCGGAAAAATTAAAAATGGACAACTTTGAAAAAAAAACACAAATTTTTATTGAAAATGAAAAAAACAAACAGAATATAATTTTCAAAAAAAAAAATTGAAAAAAATTGAATTTTTAAAAAAATATCAAAAACCTTAGAAAAGCAGAAAACAAAAAAAAATCAACGAAATTGAATGGAAACGAAGGAAAATTCGGTGGTTTTTTTTTGAAAATTTGAAAAAAAAAATTAGAATATTTGATTACATTATTTATTGAAAATTGAAAAATAAAATGATCGAAAATTGAGAAAAATTATCCAAAAATTTTTTCTTCAATTAAAAACCTTCAAATTGGGAGAAATTGCTGGATGAATTGAAAAATTTTTCATATCGCTGAAATACGTGAAGGGTGAACAGTTCGAAAGCCAAAAGAAATTATTGACGTTTGGTGGATTTTTTTGGAAACAGGTTTTGAAATGGTTTAATTTATTGGTTGTAGTAACCATTTGAAATTTTCAAAAATATCTAGTAGTTTTTTTTTCGAACAAATTTCTTTCATATAAAATCCTAAAAATTGACAAAAAAAAGAAAAATTGAAGAAATTTCGTGAAAATCATCAAACCGAGACATATTTTAGAAAAATTATTTTTATTTCACCAAATAGGGAAGAGGAAAGGATAAAGGGAGAAGTACAATTGCAAGAGTTTATAAAAACATATGCGAGCAAAACTGATCAATCGAGCCTTTGAACCATCTCAACCCGCAATAATCGAAAAAAAAAAAAGGTACAAATATGCAATGAAAACACTCAACCTCATTCAAACCAAAAAAGGAGAAAACAAAAAAAACCTCAATAAACTCCAATCGCCCAATATCCAGAGGATAAACTCATCGATGCACATCTAAAACACACGAGTCAGTCTCCGTTTATCTCTCGAATTAAATTACGTCGAGCATTCGTACATATACGCAGCATCTGATAAGAATCCATAATCATCGTCCCCAATCAAAACATACCCATCTGCTAGTAATTAAAAGAAATTAAAAATCTGCGAGACCTTAGCAGCACGAGCATCGAGTACATTCGAGAAACCCAGCACGATACCTCGATTCCGAAGCGAAAAATGCAATTTACCCAAATCGACGTCACATTATCGCGTCCGTCCGGGAGAAGAGATAAAAAAATTACACAAAAAATCGAACGCGGTTAATTCGTCGATTATCTTTACCGTACTTTAATATCGGTTAATGTTAACGAGCTCTAATGAAGCATCATTTCTGGAACATAACGAGAGATGATGATTTTCGAACCCGGGCTTGGTTTTCAGATTAAAAAAAAAAAAAAAAACCTTCTTCGTTGGGCTACCTCGAGTTACGTGCGATAGAGAGCGAGAGAGGAAAAAAGCAACGCAACGCAACACCGTGTCGAATTAACATTGATTTATTAGTCGTCGAAAATGCGCGCAGCTTGAGCCTGTCGAACGAACGAATGCATTTTCGCGACGGACGCGTGGAGCTGGACGCGGAGTGCACGCGGGCTGCGCCATCGATTTCCAAGGGTTTAGGCGTGTACGACTGTACGTAAATACAAAATTCGAGCAAGGTGAATGATACGCCGGTACGATTAAACGCGAAACCATAATTCGCCGCTGCAACTTTACCCGGCCTATACATATACGCGCACACCAAGTTGTCGGCCGGCAGAGACAGCTGCGTCATTCGGCACCGCATTCGAGTTCTATTCTCGACCGAAGTGCACACACCCACGTATACGTAAGAATTCGCTCACTTACTCGTCAGCTGGACAGGTTACGATCGACTCGATTTTATAAAAATATAATAATTCTCGAAAGAACGCCGAAAAACACATCTTCGACGCGTTTAATTATATTGCAATGCAATTACACTCGTGTTTGTATTCGCATTACACGGCTACGCGTTCTTACCGATATAATTTTTCGCATGGCCTTCGCGGCTAATAGTTTGACTTTTTTTTTTTTTTTTCATAACTCGTAAAACTCGTACGTCCAGTACACAAACTCTCGTACGTATTTGTTATCACATTTATGTATGTATATGGACTGGCGAAAAAAAAAAACATGCACCGATATTTGAATGTCTTATACTGGTTTTCTACCATACCAGGCACAGGGCGGAGTACGGTGTCGGTGCAAATTAAATTACGAATACGCTACCGAAATTTCAACCGCTCGTATTCATTTTCCAACAGAGAAAAAAACCAGTTCGCCCGAAACGACGCAGGCGCAACCCTCCCGAACGCCGAGCCGGACCGAATGATGTTGCAATGAATAAAATTTTCATTAACCAATCGAATACCAGCGATTGGTCGTTCGGAGGAGAAAATTTTTTCTGTTTTTAATACGTTCTAGGTTTCCTATTCCTATTACACTGGCGTATACGTGACTCGAGTGACCCATGGAAGAAGTACCATGTAGATTAGGCTACATAGTATACACATATAGATGTACGTGTATATAATTATTATCGCTTGACATGCTTCGTTTTACAAATCTGTTGCATCTCGATTCTCGAGATACGTTAATAGGAAAAATAAGCTAGTATTTTTTCAATTATATTGATAACGTATTCTATTCATTAGATATGTACATTAGGGTGGAGTGAAATAAAAAACATACCCTGGATTTTGACCAAATTCGGTGAGGTAGTTTACTTTGAGTGGGGGACATCCCAAAAAAAATTTGAGCCCCCTAGGTGCAAGAGGAGGGAAGGAGGAGGTTCCCAAAGTGCACCTCCTTTTGAAAAAAACGCTGTTTTTTGTGTTTTT